>JBAMAW010000924.1:0-173372 GCA_037043295.1 Amiota minor
GTCGTACATCACGTTCCATAGTGTAGGGCCCAGAACGGAACCCTGTGGAACACCACACGTGACTCTGTATTGCTTCACGCCATCGTCCGTATTGTACAACAACACTCTACCTGCGAAATAGTTGGAAATTATCCGCATCAGGTATCTTGGTGTACCAATACTGTGAAGGGCTTGCATGATATGTTGCCAGCTCGCCGTGTTGAATGCATTTTTAACGTCTAAGGTTACTACTGCACAATATTCCTTATTTCCACCTTTCCACCTATCTCCACTAGTTGCTCTACGCGCAATATCTGTTACTGCTTGTATAGCATCAACAGTCGATTTACCACGGCGGAAACCATACTGCGCATCAGATAAAGCGTTTCGTGTCTCCATTGTGTCCTGCAGGCGCTTGACAATTATACTTTCAAGTATTTTACCCATGGTGTCAAGCATGCAAAGCGGCCTGTACGCGGATGGATGATCTGGTTGCTTATTGGGTTTTAGCAACAGAACAAGCCTCTGTCTTTTCCATATGTTGGGAAAAATACCTTCTGCAAGACATATGGTGTACACTCTCGTGAAGATATCCGGATCCGCTTCCATCGCAGCCTTCAAAGCGATATTAGGGATGCCGTCAGGCCCTGGGGCTTTCTTATTTCCCTGCTTAGTTAGCGCATTAAATAACTCCGCAGTAGTAACCTCAGGCACTTCCTCAATGTCCATAAATGAGTTGGTGTACTCTATAGGATCACGAGTAGGGAAGAGAGTGGCAACCACTGTAGCCATTAACTCTGGATCTGATGGCTGTGCAGACTTTGGCCCCTTCACTGTACTCATCACCACCTTATAGGCCTTGCCCCAGGGGTCAATGTCGCAGCTATCTCTTATCTCCCTGAAGCACGTTCCCTTGCTTGACCGTATGGCTTTACTTAGCTGGTTCCGCAACGCCCGAAAAGCCTCGCGTTGCTGCTCCCAGTTAGGATGGGCTCTACTACGCTGCGCCTTTCTGCGAGCTTGGTTACAGCGCCTCCTAAGATCAGCGATCTCATCATTCCACCAGTAAGCTGCCTTACGCAATGGCGTCCGCCTTTTCCTGGGCATTGAGGCGTCACAAGCTGAAGAGATGCGCTTTGTAAAGCTCTCTGCCATGCCATTCGCTTCCTCGTTACCGGTTGTGCCATCTTCCCATATTTGTTGAAAGCAGTCCCTATCGAAAAGTCGGTCCCTCCAGCCTTTAACTTTTGCAAAGGATAACTGCCTTCCGCTCGGCTGTAACGACACCTCGATTACAATCGCACGATGGTCGCTGTTCGTGTAGAAACTGCCAATTTTCCATGTCGTGTGGGGTGCAATTGAACTATGCACGAATGTAAGATCAATGGCCGAACTTCTACCACCAGCTTCGAATGTTGGCTGACCGTCATTTAGGAGTTCAATGTTCAGCGTGGCTAGGCATTCCATGAGGACTCTACCACGTTGATTCGTCGATCTACTACCCCACATAGTAGACCAAGCATTGAAGTCACCCGCAATGATTGTCGGTGTCCTGGTCCTGGCTTCCGCAACCAACTCCGTTATAAGATCTTCGAACTCGATTATAGTTCCAGACTTGGGGAGCATAGCACGAGAAAAAGTAAATGCCATTTATTTTCACCCATGTGAAGCCAGAATGAGGGTTCAATGCCCGACCTTGAGGGGCCTTCCCGTTCGTGACCCATATAGCCGTTTTACTAGATGCGTCCGATGTCCACTCATGTCCTCTCAAGTTGCGATATTGCTCGCTTATTAGGACAAGGTCGAGGCTTTGCTCGAATATCGTTTGTTGCAGCAAGTCCTGGGCTGCCACACAGTGGTTTAGGTTAAGTTGGGCGATTTTCATCGCCCTCCTGTTTTCTTAGCCTTAACTGCCCTTTGGTGCTCCGAACAACGGGCACTCCCCGCTGCGTGGTTTCCACTACAAAGCGCACATTTTGGCTCACTTTTACATGATGCCGCCTTATGGCCTTCTTTACCGCATCTCCTGCATAGGTTGCTGCGGTCTACATTTTCTTTACAACTTTGTGCCTGATGGTTGTAGCCCCAGCACTTGTAACACCTGATTGGCTCGGTGCAATCCCGTACTCTGCAAGATACCCAACCTATGCGGACTCGTTGCGCACTCAGCACCTTGTTGGCATCCACTACAGGCAACCCGATATAGACCGTCTGTGTGCCCCGATGTACAATACCTATATTGCGCACCGATGACTCATCCGGACGACGTATCTCACTCAACTGTGTGTGTAGGGCGTCACACACTTCTTTCGCAGTTGTGATCTCATCCAGATCCCTAAGCTGAATCGTCACCGTATGCGTCTTTGCCGAGACTTTGGCTGCGTTGCCTAGAGTTTCCTCCACTGCCGTCTGAAACTCTGACGCATTTCGTTCTGGCACCCGTTTGAGCTCTAGCAGCAACTCATTTTTAACGGTGCGTCGAACAGCCTTGACATTTTCTCCTAGGCTCTTTAGCGCTGGCTCGCTTCGTATCTTTCTCAAGATATCCGCGTAGGACGAATTCGCGGATGCCGAAATGATGAGAGCATCCGGCCTCGATTTGATGCCCTTATCCCGTTTTTTCCGGCCGGGAACTTTGGTCCACTCCTGTACTTGGGGCAGCTTGCGACCCTCCTTATCCCGAGTTTTTGCCTTCTTCGGGATCCTGCTTGTATTTGGGGTTGGCTTTGGAGTTGTTGCCGCCTTGGTGGACGCTCCATGCTCCAAGGTACCCTTTTTGGCTTCTTCCACTCGGTCTTTCGGGACTGTTAGGGAAGGCTGCCTCTTAGAAGACGGAGTCTCCAAATTTCCTTCGGGTGCCCTTTTATTTTTCCCGACAGTTCGCAGCCAAGGGGAAGTCTGGGAGAAGTTGTTTTTCCTGATAACCTCCTTTGCTTTCTCGTCCCTTTGTTCTATGGCCGAGAGCTCATATAGGGCCTTTATGCTCTCTACCGTATCCCTCATAAGCTGGTTGATAGAACGCCTTTGCTTGCCATCAATTCCCTTTTCTTCCAGCATACAGGTGAGACTCCGTATCTTCTCCCCAAGCTGATGGAAGTGGGTGTGGCTGGCTGATACCTTCTCCGAGTTGATGACGTACGATGGACTGACCACCAATTGATCGCCTAACCTCGGTGGCGATCGAAGAGTACATCTACTGCGCCTGAAGGGATCGTCCGCTTCCCCCGCTGCTCTTGTAGCTTTGTCCGCTGCAGCGACCAAGTTTCCCATCGCTGCAGTAGTTTTTGTTCTCGTAGCATTATCTGCTACGGGGGCCGAGTACACCTCCGTAGCATTGCGGTTGCTTGATGACGACGACCCGGGGCCCGCTTGCGCACCCTCCAAAGCCGCCGGTACTGGGGATCCGACTCCCTGCACCGTAAATATATTTCCTTCTTCATTGCTCATCTTGGTTTTATTTCTGGGTGCCTTCCCATATCGTTTTAAGCCTACCGACAGGCTATGAAACACAGCCGACCTTTCAGGTTCAGACGCCGACCAAGAAGCCGCCCAATCTGGGAACAAACGCTCTTGGATTTAATTTGGTAACCAGCGAAAACATAATTTAAGGGCGGTTTTCACTCGCCCTGTCACGAAAATTTCACTAGAGTATGTAGCCTTTTGCACTACCCCTTCCATTTTCGTCGCTCATTGGTCGGGGGCTGCTTATTCAATATTCGCAGCTAACCTACATATCTGCAGGCCGTCCACTATCCGCCACCTGTGACCCCCACTCTAGCTTGAGCAACGCCGAGTGCGTGTGCGTAAGTGTGTGTGTGTTTTTTTTTTCTTTTTTTTTTTTATTTTTAAATCGGTAGAAAAGCATCGAAATCCTCACCGGTCTACAACCGAGTGCGGGACTCTAACCCGCTTAAAACTACCGGCCGTGTCCTAATGTCCCCCCGGAACTGGAAAAGGTGGAGCATCATTGCTCAAAAGTCTGTCTGTCCCATGTTTTGTGGGTCTCCTCATGTACTGTTTGTCAGTAGGTCGTTCCTACACGTCAACAAACTAAAAACTCTAAAAAATCAGTCCGGACACCGAATGATTCGCTCTATAGTTTTTCCGACGACCACAAGAATGATATCATCCGCGAATCCAATCAAGGTTGCTCCAGAAGGTAAGCTCATTCTCAGGATCCCGTCATACATCACGTTCCATAGAGTAGGGCCCAGAACGGAGCCCTGTGAAACACCACACGTGACTCTGTATTGCTTCACACCATCGTCAGTATTGTACAGCAGCACCCTACCTGCGAAATAATTGGAAATTATCCGCATTAGGTATCTTGGAGTACCAATACAGTGAGGGACTTGCATGATACGTTGCCAGCTTGCCGTGTTGAAAGCATTCTTAACGTCTAAGGTTACTACTGCACAGTATTCCTTGTTTCCACCTTTCCACCTAGCTCCACTAGTTGCTCTACGCGCAATATCTGTTACTGCTTGAATAGCATCAACAGTCGATTTACCACGGTGGAAACCATACTGTGCATCAGATAAAGCGTTCCGTGTCTCCATTGTGTCCAGCAGGCGCTTGACAATTATACTTTCTAGTATTTTACCCATGGTGTCAACCATGCAAAGTGGCCTGTACGCGGATGGATGGTCTGGTTGCTTATTGGGTTTTAGCAACAGAACAAGCCTCTGTCTTTTCTATATGTTGGGAAAAATACCTTTAGCAAGGCATATGGAGTACACTCTCGTGAAGATATCAGGATCCGTTTCCATCGCAGCCTTCAGAGCGATGTTAGGGATACCGTGAGGCCCTGGAGCTTTCTTATCTCCTTGCTTACTCAGCGCATTAAAGAGCTCCGCAGTAGTAACCTCAGGCACTTCCTCAATGTCCATAAATGAGTTGATGTACTCTACTGGATCAAGAGTATGGAAGAGAGTGGCAACCACGTTAGCCATTAACTCTGGATCTGATGGCTGTGCAGACTTTTGACCTTTCACCGTACTCATCACCACTCTGTTGGCCTTGCACCAGGGGTCAATGTCGCAGCTATCTCTTATCTCCCTGAAGCACGTTCCCTTGCTTGACCGTATGGCTTTACTTAGCTGATTCCGCCACGCCCGAAAAGCCTCGCGTTGCTTCTCCCAGTTAGGATGGGCCTTTCTGCGAGCTTGGTTATAACGCCTCCCAAGATCAGCTGATGAGATCGCTGATCTACCAGTAAGCTGCCTTACGCAATGGCGTCCGCCTTTTCCTGGGCATTGAGGCGTCACATGCTGAAGAGATGCGCTTTGCAATGCTCTTTGCTATGCCATTTGCTCCTTCGGTACCAGTTATGCATCTTCCCATATTTGTAGGAAGCAGTCCCTATCAAAAAGTCGATCCCTCCAACCTTTAACTTTCGCAAAGGGTAGCTGCCTTCTACTCGGCTGTAACGACACCTCGATTACAATTGCGCGATAATCGCTGTTCGTGTAGAAATTGCCAATTTTCCATGAAGTGTGGGATGCAATTGAACTATGCACGAATGTAAGATCAATGGCCGAACTTCTACCACCAACTTCGAATGTTGGCTGACCATCATTTAGAAGTTCAATGTTCAGCGTGGCTAGGCATTCCATGAGGACTCTACCACGTTGATTCGTCGATCTACTACCCCACATAGTAGACCAAGCATTGAAGTCACCCGCAATGATTTTCGGTGTCCTAGTCCTAGCTTCCGCAACTAACTCCGTTATAAGCTGTTCAAACTCGTTTACTTTCACCCATGTGAAGTCAGAATGAGGATTCAATGCCCGACTTCTTCAGGGCCTTCCCTTTCGTGACCTATATAGCCGATTTACAGGATGCATCCGACGTCCACTCAAGTCCTCTCAAGTTGCGATATTGCTCGCTTATTAGGACAAGGTCGAGGAGGAAGTCCTGGGATGCCACACATTGGTTAAGATTAAGTTGGGCGATTTTCATCGCCCTCCTGTTTTCTTAGCCTTAACTGCCCTTTGGTGCTCCGAGCAACGGGAACTCTGCGTGGTTACCACTGCAAATCGCACATTTTGGCTCACTTTTACACGTTGCCGCCTTATGGCCTTCTTTCCCGCGTCTCCTGCATAGGTTACTGCGGTCTACACTTTCTTTACAGTTTTGTGCCTGATGGTTGTAGCCCCAGCACTTGTAACAACTGGCTGGCTCGGTGCAATCCCGTACTCTGCAGGATACCCAACCTATGTGGACTCGTTTCACACTCAACACCATGAGTGTGTGTGTGTGTGCGTTGTTATGTAATACAACACATGTGGCAAAATAAAATTAAAATTATTTAAAAAAATATAATACTCTTGGACTAAATCTATTATAATTTGTATCTTCATCTATCTACATCTACTTAACTTAGCTTATCTCATATTATGTTATGATACCATATAGGTATTTCATTCAAAGTTGGGCAAATACGCTCTTCAAAGAATTGAAAGAACTTGTTCACGTGCTGCAATTATTGCCAGGACTTAACCCAGGCTGCTCTCCATCGTGCCTTCGCTGTGATGAGTTCTCGGAAGCCCATTCAAGAAAAAAAGGGAGAACCGAATATGTGAAAAATAACTCAGTGTTAGGGTTTTATAATAAATCATACATATACAATTTTTTTTTTTTTTTTCTTTTTATATACACAACTAGGCGACTGAGCATTGCTAGGGGTTTGTATGGGAGCAGAGTGTGCAATTTTAAGTATGGGAGGTGATCCCATTCTGCGTTAAATGTACAGCGCCTTGTAAAAAGACATCTGGGAAATTTCTGGTCTCTTTTTATTGTTGGTGAATATTTATCAAAATCATTAGAATTTTTTCCGAGATATGTGAAGTGTATATACTTATATATATACTAGTTATCCCGGCGTGCGTTGCTACGCCCTCGCACAAAAAAGATAAGAGAGCATATACGTATGGAAACATTTCTTCCTTTGATGAAAATCAAGGAGATATGTGTGGATGGGAGCTATAACAGAGAAAGGAATGGAGCGCTGTAGACGATGACCGCCGATAAAAATAAAAAATGGGCCAAGTGCGAGTCAGACTCGTACACGGAGGGTTCAGTACCAGATTGTGGTTTTATGGGAGGTACCCCCTCTATTAGTCTGATTTGACTGCTTCCAACAAATGTACCGCGCCTATATCAGAAACTTATAGTTAGACACTAATTTCAGTTCAATAGTTCAAAAAACAAAAAAGTTTACCGAATAGGAACCTGAATTTTAATGGTGGGTTTGTATGGGAGATACTCCTCCTAGTTGGCCGATTTGATTGATAGATGTGTAGCGCCTATGTCAAGAACTTATAGTGTCTAAATATCAGTTCGATAGAACAAAAAAAGTTTTTCGAATAAGAAACTGAGTTTTAATGGTGGGTTTGTATGGGAAGTACCCTCCCTAGTGGACTGATCAAACTGAAATTTCACAATATAAGTCTCTGATGCATAGCTACCAACCATCGAAATTTCAAGATCGTGGGATTACTGGGTCGTTTAGCTGCCATACAAACCAAAATATTTCTTGTATGGGGACCCCTTTCAGTTTTTAAAAATATTTTAGTTTTAGTATTTGTTGCTAATTCCCGGATAGAACTACTACATATTCTGTAAAGATTTCAACTCTGTAGCTATTACGGTTTGCAAATCCATTCTTTCACGTTTTATGTCACGTCCCACTGAAACGGGATATCCTATGTCCGTCTCCTAGTTCTAAGCTACCTCCCCACCAATTTTCAGCCAAATCGGTTCAACCGTTCTTGAGTTATAAATAGTGTAACTAACACGACTATCTTTTATATACTTATATTGTGAATCTAAACCATTCTCAGATCCCCTTGAACACACACAAAAAATTTCATCAAAATCGGTCTAGTCGTTTAAGAGAAGTTCAGTGACATACACACTCACAGAAGAATTATATATATAAAGATACTTGTACTATATACAAGAATCGCTCGTTTAAATATATTAACTAAATATGCGGCAGCATACCAATGTTTAGAGCCAAGCCAGGGACACTAAATTTGACTTTAAATGAGTATTTCATTTGATAAAATCAATGTATTGATTGAGTTAATTTTTTGGCAATTAACCAAAGCAAATTTATTCGAATTGATGGTCATATTCAAGCATTTGGCGCAAACATGGATGCGCTGAAAGTATGATGAGCAGATTTATGTATTTATTTTAATAATAAAATAAAAATTAAAATAAAAACATTTAAAATAAAATTTTTTTGGTGTTCTTTGATTCGTCTCTGACACGTTGGGGGTCAGTAGCTACTTATGCCTCTACTCAGAGACATATAATGGAGCTGGACAGACGGGATGGGTGAACCATTGAGCGACGTCTAACTCATCTAGCTTGCTGTTTGTTCCAATGGCCGAAGGCAACGAAGGACGATGTTGTTAAGCGCAGAGGGCGCGATCTCAGGCGATATATTTTGACTTTCCTGATACTTGGTTTATCTGGTATGCAAATGTTTCATCTCTTCCACATGTCTTCTCCCTGTTTGAGCAAGCAACACAATATCTTTTTTATGACCTTTGTAAATTTTATGTGATTTCCAATGTATTCTAAACTCAAAAAATGTCATAGGAAGCCGAGATATTTCTCAACGGAACTTATTAATCAGTTTCATTTGTTTTATATCAATTTTCTGTATTATTGTATATTATGATTACGGAGAGGCATATTGATTAGTTCAATAAACGCCGTCCATGGAAACTGTCTCGTTTTATACTTGTCTTATTGAGTTTTATTTCAAAATAAAAATCGGCCAATTGCGAGTCAAACTCGTACACGGAGGGTTCCGTACCACAATGGGGGTTTGTATGGGTGGTACTCCCCCCAGTGGTCCGATTTGACTGATTCCAACAAATGTACAATATATTCATAACTTATTTATTTATTTATTAAAATTAATTATAATACATTTTTAAAAATAATAGTCTAACTAAAAAATGACAAAAGAGCACTAGCTACTAGGCCTTCGACTCTAAGAAATTATAAAATATTATATTGAATTTATAAGGTTGTAATTTTTTAGGAAGTTAAATATGTTTTCTGTATTAGATTTGGAAGCTGTGATGAGGGCTGATGAGGGATTGAAATTTGGAAAGAGGGCAACTCTGATACTTTGAAGATAAGGGCATTGGTCCAAAAGGGGCATCGTAGATAACTCCACATGACCGCATAGTTGACAAGATGGGCGTGCATCCCCTTTGAGTAGATAAGTGTGAGTGACGGCACAGTGACCAATACGAAGTCGAGTTAAAACGATATATTTTCTTTTGGAGCAACTGTCCGACTAGTGAGGTTTCTCCAGGTGTGGATTAAAGACTTTATACCTGTGTTGAAAAGCCAGGCAGTTTTCATATTGATTAGATTTCAGGATACTTGAGATTGACATGTGCATGTCCTTCTCTATGGAAGGAAGTGTATGTTTGTTGTTTGCCACTAACTAAATAACGAAATTTCATATGTAAAAATTGAATTTCTGCTCTTTCCAACTATACAGTATTAATTCACCAGGCCTTCTTGCATTCATTGTTCAAAAATGGCATACCGTAAAGGTGTCCATACTAGTATATATAACAAAACAAATAGCTGCCCTTGAATGAAATATGTGGGTTACAGAACTTTTGAAGTTTGTTCTATATTTGATGCCATTATATAAGAGAAAAAAAATATTAAACCAAATTCTATTTCAAACAATCTCTGCTAAAAAAATAATCGATTATGTATATTTGATGATGGAAATGCACTAAGCCTTATACACAACATCTAAAGAAGTCCTCATGTCTATTGCAGTTATTAAAGCTTATTGCCATGCTAATGGTATTGAATCTACTTTATCCTTGCGCAATATTGAAGGGGTTGGTTTAATAAATACCCAAAAATAGAATCAAGGACAAAAAAGGATACATTACTATTAAATATTTTTGATTTGTTTGCCCCTTGGAAAAAACCGCCTACTATATTGTACATATTATAAATTACCAAAATTTCAATTTCAAAAAATCAGATCGAACTGTTAAGTTGTGTTCATTATAATTCTGGTAGACGTGCTAAATTTTTGTAAAATTTTTTCTTGTTATATTTTTTCTGGCCATTATTATTTTATTTGTATCTAAGGCGCAAAAATGTTTTTCGACGTTAACTTTACGGTGCCATTAGATCAACTAAATTCGGCAATAAATGAATACAAAAGTGACAAACAAAATCAATCGCGTAAGTTAAAGGGACGAAACAAAAGAGCCATGCGCAGAAGTAGACCAGCTAGGAAGGTCAAAAATGCAAGTTCTAGGCGTAGAAATCCCGCCAATAAATACAAGCGAGTAGGTAGAAAATTATCTTTGCGCAGGAGTGGAGTCCGGAAGCAACGTGCAGCAAAAAGTTGTTTAAGAAAAAGAAACCGACGAAAAGAATCTCTAAAAAGATTCTTAAGAAAACATTCGGAAAAAAAAAGTGTTGAGGGTACGAGTAAGTAACCACAATAGATATTAATTTGCATTTATAATACCATCTATACCACATCTAGTATTTCCGATATATAGTCTGTGAACTAGTGACTTCATCAAGGTCAAGTTTCACCAGAAATTGGTAAGTAAACCTCCATTTTTATAGCTATATAATTTGCATTTATTTTTATTTGTTTCATATAATCAAGTTAATCAAAATCCCGATGCTGTCATGAAAAAGAAGGTGTTGTTTTTGCGAACCAAATTCATGTTGCTGAAATTTGAAAATTTTTAAATTTATTAGTAAAATATAAAACTTTCGGACAAATTCCTAATCTGCACTTTATTTATTAGAACTAAGATTAAAATTACAAATTATGACGTGGAATTTTTTTATATGAGCAGTAGTGGCAGAGGCCTTCACAGGAAGGAAAAGAGCAAATTAGAAAAATGCAGGACCAGACTTGCCTTGAGCGGGAATCGAACCCGCGACTCTTGGGATGTCAGGGCAGTGCACTAACCTCTGATCCAACGAGCCAGACAATCCATAAATAAAATGAAATGAGCTTCATTTGTAATTGAAGTAAAGTTAATTACGAAGCATGTTCACAGTTTTCATCAACCTGGGTTTACCATATAGGAGATCATTACACGGATGAGATCAGAAGATCATTACTCAGAAACGTACATTTCTGTCAAATATACAGAATAATAAAAATAATTTTTAAATAGAATCTGAAATAATTACAAAAAATATTTTGCGAAATACGCAAGTTAGTTTTAGAATATATTAAGTTGTTTGTTTACTTAATCCAAGTAAATCAAATGGTAACAAATCTGTCACAGAAGAATTTTAGAAACAGCTTTCAAAGTGAAATTTGAGTAGCATCTTTGATTGATTATTCGGACAATGCAAGTAAAACAATCTTCCAAATATTTATTGTGTTTGAATCCATTCATTAGATATCCTATTGTACGAGTTACTTGGACACAAGACCCCCTGTTTCTTGATAAAACCACATGATGTCATATAACTTATGTCCTTTTTCTTTCAAAGTAGGCATCCATACTTATTACTAAATATAGGCGCAAAGAATACTAGTTTAAAATACAATAAGTAAAAAGAAGTTTAAATTCGCCTATGCCGAATTTGATACACTCTGCACGCACCCCCTAGAAATCGTCTTTAACTAAGCTTTGTGATAGAGAAAACAAAAAAGTTTTTCCAGTAAGAACCTGAATTTTAATTGAGGTATTGTATGAGTACCCTTCTGAGTGTTTTGATCAAACTGAAATTTTAACAATATAATTTTGATGTATACCCATCCACCACAAAAATTTCAAATTACTGGATCGTATAGCTGCCATACAAAGCAAAATGTTTATTGTTTGGGGACCCCTTTAAGTTTTTGGAAATATTTTAGTTTTGGTAATTGTTGCTGATGGCCGGATAAAACTACGTATGCTGTGAAAAGTTCAACTCTGTAGCTATTACGGTTCATGAAATATGATCCGAGGACGGACGGACGGACAATGAAGTCTCTGCAATAAGGTTCTGTTTGGTACCCTTTGGGTATTGAAACCTTAAAAACATCCAAATTATTTATATAATTGAATCGAGCTTTGCAAATTAAAACTGAAAGCTTGGGAAAAATACATCCCTTCTTTATTCCAGTTAAGTATTAAAATTTAAACAATAAATTGAGAATTTTGAATTAACTGTTTAATGATGGCGAGGAACCCGAAAAAAAAAGAAGAAGAGGGTATGAAATCACATAATTTTTTTTATTAAGAAAATTGCCTCTTTAACAAAATAAATTAAATTCAAACATTTTAGAACGCTTATTTAAATAACCATTAAAAATAGTGTTTTAATGTGATTGAGTCAGCATCCCCGTACGTGAATTAATTGTTGCAGAGTCACATCAGTGAAATCGAAGAAGTTTTAGTTGTTACTGTTATAGCACCCATACATAAATTTACTGAAATTCTAGGTGTCAGCGATTGGGATCGATAATGAATCCGAAGAAGAAATTGATGTTGTTGAACCAAAGCGCCGTCAAGTTTCGACATTTTGTGAACCCGTGGGGGTTCACAAAACCACTATACTCAAATGCCTGGAACATATTAAGGTAATATGCTTATAAATAAGCTGCCACCCCGATATTTGCCCAGCCCAACGCCTGAATTAGTCCCTAATATCGGAACTACCTCCAAACTGGCATGGCGACTACCTCCAAAGGTGCTACCGCAACTACCTCTAAAGGTGCTATCAAAACTACTGCCAAAGGTGCCATCGCAACTGTCCATTGGCATTGCGACTACCTATGAGCCTGCCTGGCAATGGACAACACCGGTAAGGAAGAAAGTTCTAGTGGATGGTTTATCCGTAACATCACAAGGCTAATATACAGTGAAAAAACCCGTCTCTAAAGCAGCACTACCAATGCCCAATATCGGTAAGAAAGGCATCCCAGTGTATGTCTTGCCAGTGGGTTCCAAAATGCAATGCATCCAAGTACCTGGAACATATTTAGGTTACATCGCAACTACCTCCAAAGCGATGCTGGCAATGGGCACCAGCGGTAAAGAAGGCATTTCAGACCATGTTGTTCCAGTGGGATCACAAATCCCATACACCCAAATGACTGCAACATATTCAGGTGACATTCAGAAAAATTAATTGGCACTCGAACATTCGCTCTGCCCAATGCATAATCGTTATAATATACCACCTAA
Organism: Amiota minor; assembly: GCA_037043295.1. Taxonomy (NCBI): domain Eukaryota; kingdom Metazoa; phylum Arthropoda; class Insecta; order Diptera; family Drosophilidae; genus Amiota; species Amiota minor. The sequence continues at coordinate 13,197 of JBAMAW010000924.1, forward strand.
CATCGCAACTACTGCCAAATCTGATATCGCAACTACCTCCAAAGGAGCCATCGCAATTAGCTCCAAAGGTGCTACCGGAATTAGCTCCAATGGTGCCACCGCAACTATCTCCAAAGGTGGCTTCAAAACTACTGCCAAAGGTAGCATAGCAACTACCTCCAAAGGTAACATCGCAACTAGCTCCAAAGGTGCGTTTTGATAAAATCATGTTTCAATAGAAACAAATAACAAATAGAAATAATAGATCTAGATCTACTAACATATAAATGAAACATATGAATTGAACTTAATAGTTTTCCATTTCACATTACATAATAAATACAAAACTCACAATTATGAATTCATTGAAAATGATCCAAAAATTACAATTTGTTTTATCACGTGGGGACTTAACATTATAATCAAATAAACTTATAGCAGCATCATTTGCGTTCCGAGAATGCATGGGGTGGATAACATTCTAGGAACCAGTATCCATAGACTTGGCCATTTTTTGCTGTTGCTTGATTTGCGATTTATTTTTTCCATTCCGAAGTGGAAATGGTAAATGGTTAGTCACATAAATGCAATACTATATGTGAGTTGGAAAGAATGCGATTGTTGGGAAATAATAAATGGAGTTGGAAGCAAATTTTTAATGTTGTATAACAACCAAATTAAAACCTTGATTTCATATGTATTTATTTTATTTGGATATAAATTACAAATATATCTACATCTGCACTCTGGGCTAGCGGTTTACAACCTTCTGTCCTTTCTTCACACTCATGTACAATACTACAAAACCTACTGTTGTTTTTTTTAATGAATACCATGATATTTAAGTATCTCATTCATGCCACTCATTTACTTACAGTTTAACGCTTTTCGAATTCTTTCTTTCCTTTCTTCTTTTTTCGTTCGTTGATCATTGATAAAATTTAACTCAACTTTGTGTGCGTGCACTTCAACTAGTTTTTGTTGATTTTCGTTCTTATCGAAAGATTTAAATTATTCAAGGACTATTCGCGCCATTTCGATTTGAAGTTCATAAGCTAAACAATTAGAAATTAGGCCACATGAGATTGCCATCATCCATCAGCAGCATAATTCCGAAGACCTTCGAAGAATCACCCCAAAAAAAGATTTGTTAACCCAAATTCAAGCGTTCATCTGCAAATGCCACCCAGCGTGTCTCAAGTGCCCTCGTAAAATGCTTGGCATAAATTAAATACAGAAAAAAAAAAAAAAAAAATAAAAATCCTTTGTATTTTTCTTTTTATTGTAACAGTTTCAGATAAAGAAGAGGATGATTATGGTGATGGTGATGGACAAATTAACAGAGCAGAGACCGAAGAGTAAAGTACTGAGTATAATAATCCACTCTAGAATTGCATTATGTATTAAATTATCTCTCCCATTTTATACATGATGCAACCAATTCATCGAATAGTATATACTATTTAATAAATAATCTGGGTTTTCTGATAATGAAGAGATTCGTTGGATACAGTTAACTAACTAGCAGGAATTCACAATTACAGCTGCTACAACTTCCAGTATTACCGCTGCAAGGCTTGAATTTCAAGCCCATCTGAACAAGATTCACTAATGACAGATTTCAGACAAAACTTGAGATGCATGATATACAAGAATTGCTGATTGATATGCGTAGTCACTTCACTAGCCTTTATTGTAAGGTGAAATCAAAGTTGACAAGTGAGTTCAGCATCCATACAAAGTGGACTGGTGCCCAGTCAACTGCAATTCAGCTCTATCAGCATTCGGCTGATGTTCAATCTCGTGGTTATGAACCACTCGAAAGATATCTGCTCAATACAATCGGATGTAACAAACCCGTAGTAAACATTAAGTTACAGTTCCAACACTTTCCACGGGGAACTGTGATCTAGCATAGTCAATTCTAAGTTTTGAACAACAACAAAGTGAACACAAAACTCTGAGATGTTTAGAATTCATCCATCCTTATGATATGAAATTTGTTTTTTGATTAGACAATTCTCAGGAGAAAACCATAAAGCAGCTGCTGGAGCAGCATTCAAAATTATGACACAAAATGACATTGACTGGTTTTCATTTTACTGAGAATATGTCAAAAAAAAAAAAAAGTAAAGCCCCCTCCTAATCAAAACAAACCAAACTGCAAGTCAAAAGAAAAAAAAAAAAATTAACTTAAACTGAGACCAATTAAGCCCTTAACAACAACAAATTAATGACCAAAAAGGATAAACAGACAAATTCAAAAGGTGACTTAACCAGAGAAAAGTAAAGGAACAAAATGAAAACAAAACTGTTAGGAAAAGAATGATTGTCTCAAAACAAAAGTGAAAACATACAAAAGTAAAATCAAATCAAAACAAAACAAGACAAAACAAAGCAAAAGTTAGTTCAGTAAAGGACAAAGGAAAAGAATAGAAAGTAACTGGCATCTAACAAAAAGAAATCATGAAAAAATGCTAGTAAAATTAATTCCTCAGCCGTCGTCCGTTAATATTTATGAGCTTCCTCCACTTTCAGTTACATTTCCAACTTTTCCCCATACCCAAGCACCACAAGTCACAAGACCCACGGACCAATAGCAGCAGCAACGGTAGTAGTAGAAATACCAGAAGCACCAGAGGCAGCAATTCATGATCTTTCTTGGCAAAATGGATGAAACTTGTTGCGCATTTCCTGCTTTTCCTCATTTTACTTATCTTAACATAACCGCCTTCTCTCCTTTCCTTAATGTTCAACGGTCGTTTATTTCATTTAAAATAATTCGCTTTAATAGCCGCGTAGACGACGACGACGACGACGACAACGAAAGGAATATCCTTAAAAAACGCAGATAAAGAGAGAAAAAAGAAAATATTTCATCTGCCAAATAAAAAAGTTTTTCATTACATTTCCGTTAAGTAGGAAAAAAAAAAAGGAAAAATCTATATTAAAGCGAGAAAAGCGCAGGACCTGAAAGAAATAGAGAATGAAAAGACTAAATAAATAAAAAATTAACATAATAAAGGAAATAAAGATTTAAAAGAAGAAAAGAAGCCAAGTACCCCATTCCCAGTATATTGTAGAACAAAAGGACGAAGGTGCATAGGATGGAAAAAGGTTAAAATTTATAAAGAAAAGCAATCTTTAAGCTCTTTCACTTCTTCTTGCATCTGCAAATTATAATACAATTAAGCATCACTTGTTTATCATTCAGTCAAATCCATCCCCCACCGGTAAATAACTATTCAACCACTCCTGGCGACACCTCGGCCCAGTGCAATTAGAGACTCATTACGCACTCATTGTAGACATCGAGCAGACTTAATTTTTTTTCTTTGCGCTCCGTCTCCGCCAAACCACAAACACACAAAACAATTTAATTCTAAAACATAAAAAAATTCCCGCGTAAAATTAAAAAAAAAAAAAAAAGAAAAGAATATGAGAAAAATGAAAAAAATTCAAAGGAAAAAATGCAAAATAAAGAGAAAAGGCGAATGTCCTCGTAGTAGTCGTAAGCAACAAATTAAAATGAAGAAGGCAACAACAAATTATAACAACGATCCACTCCCCCTGCAACACAGAACCAAGGAAGTAAGAAAGGCATCCCTTTAAATTCTCTCTTTTTTTTAATTTTTTTTTTTGTTTTTGTTCTTTACTTTTTCTTTTTTCTTGTTGTATTTGTTTTTATGCCAAGTTCGCATAGTTACCCCAATAAAATGACGTCATTTGGCCTTGACTTTTTTATTAGTTCATAAAAAAAAAAAAAAAAATACAAAAAGACACAAAGTAAAGAAAGAAAAAAACAAATTGTGTAAAATGAGGAAATAATGATGATACGAAAAATAAAAAAAAGGAAAAAGAAAAAATGAAAGAAAACATCAACCATTAATTAGCTTAAATTTTGTTGGTGTTGGTCAAGAGAGCGACGTTTCCAAACACTTGTTGCTGTTGCGTTTTTTTATAGCATTTTGGGTGAAAAAAATACCCTTAAATACTTGTAAATGAATAATTATAATGATGACGACAAAAACAAAAATTAAAATAAGGGAAAAAGGAGGAAAAAGAAAGGGGGAAACGTGATTGAGCTTGATGGTATTTTCCATTCATTTAAAATGACTATTGTTCATTGGATGGATACTAAGGATATTTTTAAGGAAAATGTAATGAAATACTGTCTAGGGCAGATTGTTTTTTATTGTTTATGTGAAAATTAATAGACCATGACAAAAATTGTAACTATTGTAAATTATATACACTCAGTAAATTTAAATAGATTTGATAACAAGAGTTTTCTCAATGTACCTATGTCACTGAATTTATAACTTGGAACGCTTCCACATGTTCATTGTCGATTATTGTAGATGCATCTTTCAAATTTAGGCAAGTGATTGCTTAACACACTTGTGGCTTTCATGCATCCAGTAATGGGATTGAGCCCTTAGCTTCTCTTTAAGTTCATTACCCATCAATACACTTCTAACTTGCTCTTTTCTTGTCCTCATGTAGCGCCTACATAGACTATGCTAATATACAATATTCATAGCTCCAGTACATCAGGTTTTAAAAGTCCCATAAGTGAGGAATTGGAAGAACAAGATAACAAGGTATAAGAGAGAAACATTCCACTGGGTTATGTTAAAATTGATGTATTGCAAATCTAACCAATACTTGAATTAGGGCTTATCAACATACCCTGGGATCAGCTCAGTCACCACATTATACATATTGTATATGTACCTATGTTGGGTGAAACACAAAACTTTATAATCAGTCAATGGTGATCTGTGATCAGAATTTAAATCAACTGATTCGGTTATTGTTAACCGTCTTGGCTAGATTCTATTCCTCCATAGATTGCAAAAATTCACTGCAGCAGAACTTTGAAAGTTATTGCCACAGTAGCCAACACCATAAGAATATTTAATAAAGAAGAAGATTCTCCTTTTTAAATCGAGATCAATAGTTCAAGTTAAGTATTAAGTAGTAGGATTCTGTTAAGACTTGAGATTTTTCGTTTGAGTTTATATGGCAGCTATAAGATTCAGTCATCTTCGGATCATGAAATTTGGTTGGTTCGGTTGGTGAATATGGAATAGACACTTATAATGTCAAAGTTTCAGTTCGATAATACAAAAAAAAAAAAAAAAAACCAGAAAAAGGTTTATAATAAGAACACGAATTTGAATTTGGGTTTGTATGGCAGTTATAAGATTCAGCTCTCCTAAGATCTTGAAATTTATACCGTTGGTAAATATAGAACACACACCTATTGGATTCAAATTTCAGTTCAATTTAAATAAAAAATAAAAGATTTATAATACTTGCAAGAACATGAATTTGAATTTGGGTTTGTATGGCAGCTATAAGATCTAGTAACCCTAGGGTCTTGAAATTATGGTTTGAGAATATGGATCAGACAATCAAAGTGTCAAAATTTAAGTTCGATAATACAAAAAATCAAATAAGAACATGAATTTGAATTTTGGTTTGTACGGAAATTATCCTTCCTAGTGGTGCAAAGTCTGGTAAAAGAAAATCGTGCAAAACTTCAGCTCAACTCTAGCTCAAAAACTTAGGGACCAGTTTGTATACATTCAGACGGATACATGAATATTTTCTGTGGTCTCCGATATCTCCTTCTATGTGCTACAAATTTTATGATAAACCTAAAATACTCTTCGATGAGTGAATAGTATAAAAAATAGCCTGATCAACACTTTGTTGGACCACCCTGGCTATCTATGACTGCTTGCAATCGACATGGTATAGTTAGGATCAATATTTCCGTTTCAGTTGGTGGTATTTCTGACCACGCTTTAGTTAGTGCCTCGTTGCTACTTAGTTCAATTCCAAACCTACTCGATGAGGAGGTCTTTATCTAATGATGGATTGATTGTGCTAAGTATAAAGCGGCAGTGGAGCATAATACAGAAGTCATTCAGTCATTTACCGAAAGTGTATTATGCTTGGGACTATTGTCTTTTTAGAAGATACAATAAGGTCCAAGGTGTCAGAAGACTGTACGTTATGTTTCTGTATTAATATTGATCAAAAAAGTACAGATTCCCAACAGCAGGTGCTCCTACTTGTATAATATTTCTCCCAACACCATCATACCACCATTGTGTTTTACAGTTTTAACCAAACTGAATGCAGGCATGCATCCTGGATCCTAGATTTGAAAACTATCAGCAACAGCGACAACGACAGCATATGAAATACAATATGTATAGATGATGAGGCCATTGGAACAAACGACATTTGGATGCTTGGACAAATAGACAGGTCGCGTGTTGACTCGGTGGTCACAAATATCCAGTATTTTAGAACACATCTTAATGTTGTTGATTCCATTAGTTGTATCCCATGCCATAATTTTATAATATACTTCCTCTAGATGGGTATGGGTGGGAATTGTAGCTTGCGCTTGCTTTTTTTTTTTTTGTAAAAAGATTTAAATTTCCGACTAGCTTGGTCCCATTTGGGTTTAATGTGTTTTTCTTTTAGGCAAATTTTTTAGTTCAAGTATTGTATTGTATCTCCCTTTTCTCTGCATTTTATGCTTATAATAAACTTACATTTTTTTTCCATGTACTTGTACAATAAAATATTAATGCCTTTATGTATCTATGTAAGTATATAAAGATTTAACACATATGTACAAGAGTCCTCAATAATAAGAATCGAATAATTTTGAAAGAAAAAAGGGGCGCTGCATTTGCAAACAGAACGAATGAATGCATTTTCAATTCATTGGCCAGTTTGCACATACTGTAAACTACTATAAACAACCCGAAATTCATACAATAGTTACATACGCATATGTATATGTGCAAGTGAAACGCGTGTATAGCAAGCGTCCTTATGGCCTCAGAATAAAAGGATCAAAAGGCGTGCGGATCTTTCAGCTCAGTTTTCGTTTCATTTCATTTAATTTTTTCATTTTCTGTTTGCCTGAGTTTAATTTCAGTATTGTGTTCTGTATCCATAGGACCAAGCCTTTTGAGATCCTTTAAAAGGGAGGGTGTGGTCAAATGCGGTCGTGGCTGTATACACACATACACACATCATAAACGCTTCCTGTTTTGGATTATACCTATGTTGTATTGTATATTTCCTACTATTCTATTACTCATATGCCTGCGCCTGTGCGTATGCCTATTCTATTGGTACCTGACCATTGTGAACTTTGACTCGGGGTTGAAAATACAACAAAAAAAACAAAATCCCTTTTTCTTTGTGTTTGTTTTTCGTTGTTTTGATAGAAAATTGTCGAATTTAGTTTTCATTTATATTTCTAATAGGGATAAATAATGCAGAAAAATGGCGTCACTCTTTTTCTTTTAATATCAAATTGTCTAGTTTTTATGAACTTTGGGATGATTTGCTTAAATGATTTTTACGAGATCTGATAATTTTATCATTCCATCCTCGCTGTACATTTCTAAGGTTTGTTTTGAATTTTCCATGTTCCATTTATGAAATACTGGACAGACAATTGAATCCAACAATAATTTAAATTCAATATGAACTTCATGGTCATGTATTTTGTATCAAATATTGTAAATATATTGTACATGATATTGTTAGATACTAAGATATTCTGGAATTGGAGTTGAGTATGAATATCGGTTCTTAGTACAATATTTTGACACGAGACTATACAATGAAAATCCATTGTCCACTGTCATAGATGACTGGGTATTTCGTACTTATAAAGTTTAGGCTGGGTTAGATTAAGTTAGGTGCACTGAGTGTCTGAATATGCACCTAGGATCGTTAGAAATTTATATTTTGATACTATAAAGAACCAATCGTACATACTACTTGATACTCATTGAACACACACGTTGGCTTTTGAAGAAAGGAAAATTTTAAGACTGCAAATACTTGAATTCATCTTTATATACTAGCGGATCCTCTCTGAACAATTCTAAGCTACAATATTTATAAATGGTTTTTTTGACAATTGAAAACCCTTAGGATAAATAAGATATCTGACGATGCACCTAGGCTTCATAAGGGCCTAGACCGTTATCCCACAGGATCCCCAGTGAATCAACCGAGTGTGAATCTGCCTCTTTCTGCAAAAGTTCAAGCATTCACATCAATTTTGATCCACGGTTTTCTGCTCGCTATTCCCTCCGGGTTCCGACCTTGGGATTTATCACTTTCTGACCACTGTGTGATGTTACTCTGTTGATGATACTGTAATATAATGCTCATTTACTAAATGGAAAATCTAATGGAAATAAACCGAGGCATCTCCTTGAAACCAGCTACTTGCAAACGGCTGAAAACTATTTTGTTTTTGATGTTAGCAATGTCATGACTGCTTTTATGCCAGTTACGGTCTACTTTTTCCATGATTTCATCGACTTTCTCAGTGATATGCCCAACTGAGCGTGGTACATTTTTCACATTTCCAGAACGAAATTACAAAATTTCACGTACCTGCGCCTCTTTCTTTCCTTAATCATAGTAAAATTGTAGAATATATCGATTTTTTTTTTGTCTTTCTAATAACTTTTGATAGAACCAACCAATTTCATAAAAATTTTCACCAATTGTTAACTGATTTGTCAGCTGTGAAAAAAAAAAAAGAAGTGGAAGTGAAACTTCTTTAGCGAAGGGAGGTAAATCCAAAAATTAGAAAATGAAATGTGACGAGAGAGACAGAGATATATATATATAAAGTGCTTTAAGAAAAAACGTACGAACAAGTGGCCGAACGACCGAAAAATAAAATAACTCTTATGTATTGAAATAATATAACATAACAATTTTCTGACCATCTATTTTAGAAGTTTCACTTCCATATTGTATTTGCCTAAATAGCTCCAATATAATAATGACATCGTCAAAATTTGGTTGACGTCATATTTCATTTCCATATTTTTTTGAATTTACTCCCCTTCGCTAAAGAGGTTTCACTTTAAAATAAAAAAAAAAAAAAAAAAAAAATCCCGGAGCAGGACTCGAACCATACGCCCTCGGTTTGAGAGTCTCACTTTCTAACCAATACGCCACGGAGACATTTCAATTGTATTTGTCTAAATAGCTTCAAAAAAATTATAATTATAACATCGTCAAATTTTGTTTTTCGTCACATTTCATTTTCATATTTTTTGGATTTACTTCCTTTCGCTGTAGAAGTTTCACTTCAAAAACCGAATAATTTAAAAGTCAAATGAACAAAAAAAGACCCCAACCCAATATTTATTCAAAAATTCTTTCATCTTTCATTTTAAAATATTAGTAATCTATTTTTTCCAAGTTCTAAGTTCTGCTTATATGAAAATGATGACCATCCTTCACATAGACATAGACAATACTTTTGTGTATATATTGCAAATGTACGTGTATATTCTCTTATATACATCAGAAAATCCAAAAGAGATATGGTGACATGAAAATTTGAATTTAAAAAGAAATTGCTGATGTTTTGTGTAAACTTAGCAAACTTGATATTGCAAATGGAAATCTCCTAACTCCTAAATAACTAAATGACTGTGAACATGCACGTACATATACTTACTACTTACTGTTTACTATATACTTTTTCGTAACTCGTACATAGATTTATTTCTGATCATAAAATCATTTCAGTGTCCCTGATGTCTGTTTGGTGTATATGGTGTTTTTTTTTATGTAGATTAATATACTTTACTGCTGCTATCCATCTATTACTCTCAATTTCTTTAAATCTCTTTGTCTCGTAGTTTGCCCGCATGCCCTTTTACTTCCATATCCACAACTACATCCACTTCTATTACTTCCTGCTTTGACTTTGAATTTCATCATCTTCAACTCCTGCATCTTCTACGGTTTCATTTTAGTTTTTACCACTTTTTGGACATTTGCCAATGTTTGCAAAAAAAAAAAAAAAAAAAAAAAACAATGTAAACGTGGCGTGGACTTTGAGAACGATGATGATGACGACTACTAAAAAAGGACTTAGACATAGACTCAGACCCAGACTCTGATGGTGGCAAATGTTGTTTGTTGCCCAGTTTTTTGGTGGTTGAAAATATATCGTTTTGGATTTACATTGCATGTCCAAACTTTTGCCATTTTCATAGGGTGGTAAGTGGAATGTATATACTCGTATATTTGTGGGAGGGGAGGGGGAGTGGAGGATTGAGTTTTCATGTATAAGATTGAGGCTGGCCACCCTTTAAAGAACTTAATAAGAAATGTAGACGTACGTGTACGTCGTCTGTATTACGATTTACTATTGTATATACACGTTGAATACTGTTTTTATGAATGTTTCCTTTTTTGGATCTTATTAAAACGTAATTGGTATAATCTGTTAAAATCGAGTATTAGTTTAAAATTCTAAAAACTTAAGAGTGAAAAGAGATAAAGTAATAATTAGCAGAAAAAAATAATAAGAATAAATTATGACAAATGGGAAATCTATACATAGGTGATTTTATACTTAAAATATATGAGATCTTCCTACATTTAAGTCATTATTTGATTCGTTTAAATCAACTCAATCGATAGTTGAAAGATTACCAACTCAAATTGTAAACATAATTTGAAGATATTAACATTCAATGTGGAAAGGAAACACTTTAGATGAGTTAAAATAATATGGTAGCGTTAACCGCCGGACATTGCCATCTCGATTCAGTGCTTCGAGCGAAGAACTGTGGTCATTACAGAATTTTTTGCTAATGTTGAGTGGTTTTTTAAAGACTATGGCCATACCAGAATTTTTGCTGATGTTGAATGTAGGTTTTTCGATCTGGTTTAAATTCAAAATTCAGCGGAAGCATGAGTGCTGAATGTGTTGTATGTCCGCCATTGAGAAGTGTTGAGTCAATTCCCGAGAATACCGACCAAAGCCAAATAAATCAGTGTAACCGCATTATGAACTACACTGCTTTCTGCTGTTTACGACAATATCGACACTTTGGTTTTATGGTTCACGGCTTTACTTTTCTGACGTTTTGAACAATAATCATCATATTTCAGCCAATTTACAAAAAACTTTTATGAATTATAAGGCTATAACCTTACTCATGAACCATTCCGTTTAATGGTAAAAACCAGATGAGAATACGTTCAGTACTTTTTAAGTTTATTGCTTACAGACAGACTGACGGGGCCGGGAAACTTTGTTTTATAATATGTTGCTCTCAAAGGCCTTCCTCATCCTATACAACTAACCTGAAGATCGGGACTCTTTACTTATTTTGATAACAAACAAATTTGGGCAATTTCAATTTCATTTTTTTGATGATGTTTATGTTTTTCAATTAATCGGCTAACGACATCTACTATACAAAACTTGACTACCTCTTATGATGTCGTAAATTGGAAATCCTATAAACATATAAAACTTTAAATGGAAATATGGAAAGAAAAGAATTTGGTGCTGTTGCTTTAATCTTCCGCGATGAGATTTCTCAGTAATAGTACAGTCAACACCTTGATAAATTTCTCTCAGATATAGAGATAGCAACTTTTATGAACGCTCCTTTTCTGTTCTTTATAAAGTCTATGCACTCGAATTATCCGTTCTGATTAGAAGCTCATGGGTTAGAGAACAGAAGGCTCATCTTTGATTACTTTGATCCCTGAAAGGATATCTTAAAATTTATAAAAATATTGAAACTGTGTCTTCCGTTTACATTTCTTCCTAGGAACTTAGTAATCCTTTTTGATGTAAATCCAAAACTGGACATATGAAAACTGTAGGGTATATAAATTTATAGTTAGCAATATATTGAAATTTTTTGTTGTTGTTCTTTGTGTTCCATGAAGTTGGTAATGGTTGATTGCTTGGTTGGTTTGGGTTCGTTTGTTTGTCGTTGGTAGCAACACAACGTAACCCGATAACAACAACAAGAGCACATAAACGTAACGTAACGTCATTGTTAACGTAAACATCAAAGCCTCTGTAAGCAGAAGCATCGACTGTGCTGTCAACAAAAGCAGCAAGGACTGACGACGTCGCTGCATGATTGACTTTGGATTGTTGTATCGCCCTCCATCAACATCATCATCATCATCAGAGGGTGGACGACGCCAAAAACATAAATTCCTTATACTTACATACACATACATATGCAAATATTGTACATATAGTACAATACTATATTATGTACAGAACGAATATCTTAATGGTTTTTATAGAGGTTTACAAAAAAAATGTCCTTTTATTTATTGTATTTTTATTTTTCCTCTGTTGGATTTTTTTTTGTTTTTTGGTGAAACCAAATGTGCGAAAAATTGCGAACTTTCTACTTCTTATCACTCATACTCCACTCAACTCCACTCCACCCCATTCACACCATTCTAGTCTGCCAAGTCCACACAGATCCTTGCTCACGTTTGCATTAATGTACTTTCGCTGCTTGTTATTTGCTTTTCTCTGTCTGTCGTTCTATGGATTTCTATCTTTCATTCTCCGATTCTTTTTCTCTGTTTTGCGATGGAATTATTGTGATTCTCTTTTGCAATAACATACTCAAGCCAGTTCAGTGGCATTGAGTTCAGTTGAGTTGAGTTGAGTGAGGCATCCAGTTAGCGAGCCACCCTCTTCTCTCATACCATATCCAGTTGTAATGAATTCTACTGAATCTGAGAAGTAAGTAATGCTATTGTACTACTATCCATACAACCCACCCAAGCACACGTCGCTCGACTGGATGTGACTTTACTTGCCTTGCCTTGCCTTTCCTTGCCTCACATGGCATGGCATGGCATGGCATGGCTCATGGCTGTCGTTCAGTTTATTATGGCCGTCAAACTTTTGGTGGCCATATGTAGTGAGTCGGTGAATTGGTGAGTGGCTGGCTGAGTGGGTGGGCAAGAGGGTGAGTTGTAATGGGATTTTCTTTTTGGGTTTTTGATGTTCGGTTTTGGTGATGGTGATGGTGGTGGTGGTGGTGGTAGCTCAAGTATTGAGTACATGCAGGACTCAGGACTTTTAAGGCGACCGTTAAGGACATACACGTATGAAACGGCAACACCCATACGCACATACACATATACACTCACCATGGTAGCCATATAAACCAAAAATATCAACAACAACAACAACAACAACAACACATACAATTGTACAAACTCCCTCCGAGGCCTTAAGGGTTTGTCTTTTGTCTGCTTTGTTTCGCATTTAATACAATATTTTGACAGTTTTTGTACCCCACTACCCCCGGCCTTCCTGCCTGCCAGCCTGCCTGCCTGCCAGCCTGTCTTAGATGTTTCTCTATATGGCGCTTGAACCACCTGCCACACAAAAATATTCTATGGGACACACACACACACAGATACGCACAAAAGATTACACAGATACAAAGACTTTCTATGTCCTTGTTGTCTCCTTACTTTGCTTTGCTTTGTTGCCATTTTTCCCTTTTTTCTGACACGGGCTCATGGGTCTTTAACGTCGTCGTCGTCGTCGTCGTCCTCGTAGTCATCGTCATCGTCGTCGTCGTCGTCTTCGTCGTCACCAACGTCTTTTGTATATTTTCTTTTTGTAAAATATTGGCCAAATCTCCTCAAGTAATATGTTCGCTCTACATACATATCTACACACATACATATATGTATATCTACATATGTATATGTGTATGTGTATGTGCATGTTAATTGCATATGTATATGTTTGTTTAAGGTATGGGGGATACTTTCTAATGTTTGTTTCAAAAAAACATTAGTTACTTTCGCTCTTTTAAGGTAAGTAGATACATATTTAGATACATACATGCATGCATGCATGCTTATATACACATCTCTCTATCAACTTGTACAGTAGGCACCAAAGGTACTACTTATGTACAATATGTATACAGTTGGTTAGCTTATGTGATGTGAAAGTTAAGAAACAAAAGGAAATTTTTATTGTTTGTTCTACTCAATCGTATTTCTACTATTACACACACACACACACACACACATACCCACACAATTGTATTTTATTGTATTTATTGTATTGTATTGCATTGTACTCGTATATCATTTCCAAGGTGAGTGTAAATCATTATTAAATACATTTACATCACTACTTATAGTAATTGTGAAGAAAAGACTTTGAATTTGAAGTACAACAAACATACAGCAAAACATAGATTTAATAATTGGATTCATTTAAAAAACATGGAATTCCCACATATTGTATATAATAATAATGTTAATAATCTAAATGATCCAAAATCTAAGAAAACGAAAACGTAGGAAAAATGTTGATGGCTGATTAGATCAAGCACACACACATCATAATTGAGTTTTGAAAATATTGTAAAACTTTCCACTTAGCAAAGTAATCAGTAAGTTGAAACCATTTGACCCTAAACTAGAATCAAATTACTTAATAAACTTAAAACCTTTAATCCGAAAATCTGCCTAGAAGTTAAAGGCCTCAAATCAGCATTTTTACTTAATAAATTTTACCAACATAAATATTATTTAGTAGGAGTGAAACATGTCTGCTTAGAATTAAAAACACATCTGCTTTGTGGCAATTCAAGCAACTCAAGCATAGAAATTACTTAAAACTATAAAAAAAAAAATATATATATAAGTGTCAAGGCCTTCTCGAAGTTTTTCATCTTGTTTTGAAGAGGAGGCTCAGTAAGTGCAGTGCATCGTCAGAGAGCGATCCAGTGAACCTGTAAGGTTGAAGATGAGCACCGAAGCTAAAAACAATCCATGTATTTCAGGCGTCTTCAGGTGGTCCGAATGGCCAGAAATTGTACCGCGCAATTACAACATAGCAGCCCTAGCATCGGACTAGGAAACATGGGCTAATCCTGATCTTCCTGAAGCAACATGATTACTGAAACTAAAGCCCTTCAACTGGATTTATTTATTTATTTACAATATTATTACTATTAGCCTTGAAAATACTTAAAGCTAACAGGAAAGAGGTAGCACTGGCACCTAGGGCCTTAGGCTACTTACACTTTGTGTGAGGAGTAATGTGTAAGAGGTAATAATTTACTTATTTCTATATGAACAAAGTGTTTTAATATTGTAGTGTAGTACAAGTTTGACAAACTGATAACATCTTAGATATTAATTTTTATATTTTGTAATAGGAATTTTATTAATATTTCTGCATTTATTACATTAATATTACAAAGTATTGAGATCTGTAATGTGTCTTTCCCAAAGGACCGTCATATTCAACAGAATGTGTTCTGCAAAATATTTGTGAAAAATTTGCTTAGGAAAGTTTAGTTCATATTAGAAAACTAATAATTTCTGGTGAGTAAGTATGCACATGTTTCCTTAAGTCCTGAACTAATCAGTCCTTAATTCGTAAAGAAAATTTATTGTAATTTGCAACCACTTTCATTTCAAACAATAAGGTGAGAGCGGGAGAACGTAATAATGTAACATTTCATAGTGTGCCGCCTTTAATTATTATTTTCTTTCATGTGTGTTACTTTGAAAATGATTCGGACTCAGAAAAGAGAGATGGAAATTGGTCTACACGATGCTAATCATATAAAAGAAGGAGTAGAATATTTTCCACAACAAACAATTTTATACCAAGCAAGGATAAAAATCGGCCAAGTGCGAGTCAGATTTGTATTGTACACGGAGGGTTCCGTACCACAATGGGGGTTTGTATGGGAGGTACTCCCCCTATTGGTCCGATTTGACTGATTCTAACAAATGTATATTAAAAACTTATTTATTTATTTATTTATTAAAATTAATTATAATATATTTTTAAAAATAATTGGCCAACTAATAATTAACAATAGGCTTTCGATTCTAAGAAATTATAAAATATTGTATTGAATTTATAAGATTATAATTTTTTAGGAAATTAAATATCTTTTCTTTATGAGATTTGCCCCTTAGAAAAAACCGCCTACTATATTGTACATATTATAAATTACCAAAATTTCAATTTCAAAAAAACAGATCGAAGTTAACCTGGTTTAAAATGATTTGTTAGTTTGTTCATTATAATTCTGTGCTTAAAGTGTAGACGTGCTAAATTTTTATATTTCTTAAAATTTTTTCTTGTTATATTTTTTACTGGCGCATTATTATTTTATTTTTATCTAAGGCGCAAAAATGTTTTTCGACGTTAACTTTACGGTGCCATTAGATCAACTAAATTCGGCAATAAATGAATACAAAAGTGACAAACAAAATCAATCGCGTAAGTTGAAGGGACGAAACAAAAGAGCTATGCGAAGACCAGCTAGGAAGGTCAAAAATGCAAGCTCTAGGCGTAGAAATCCCGCCAATAAATACAAGCGAGGAGGTAGAAAATTATCTTTGCGCAGGAGTGGAGTGAATGCTAAGAAAGGCTTTCTCCGTAAAAATAAACCGTGCAGCAAGAAGTTGTTTAAGAAAAAGAAACCGACGAAAAGAATCTCTAAAAAGATTCTTAAGAAAACATTTGGGAGAAGGAAGTGTTGAGGGTACGAGTAAGTAACCACAATAGATATTAATTTGCATTTATAATACCATCTACAATATACCACATCTAACGTATTCTTCCAGTAGTACTCGTATTCTCCATGTAAACTAGTGACTTCATCAAGGTCAAGTTTCGCCAAAAAGTCCGAAATTGGTAAGTAAACCTCCATTTTTATAGATATATTAATTTGCATTTATATATTTTTGTTTTATATTCCTCCAATAACAAGTTGATCAATGCAAGTAACCCGATTTGTGTCGTAAAAGTGAGAAAACATTGTTTTCGCCGAACCAAATTCAACGTGTATTTTCCATTTGGAGCCGTTTTTTCATTTGTGAAATTTGAAAATTTTTAAATTTATTAGTAAAATATATAACTTTCGGACGAATTCCTAATCTGCACTTTATTTATTAGAACTAAGATTATAATTACATATTACAACGTAGTATTTTTTAATATGAGCATATAGCGACAGAGGCCTTCACAAGAAGGACAGGAGGAAATTAGAAAAATGCGGGACCAGACTTGCCTTGAGCGGGAATCGAACCCACGACTCTTGGGATGTCAGGCCAGTGCAGTAACCTCTGAGCCAACGTGGCAGACAATCTATACTTTATTTTTGTATTGACTTCAATAAAATAAAATAAGCTTCATTTGTAATTGAATACAATTTTATATGAAAGAAATAAAAGCTAAAAGAAATTTGGAGTAAAGTTAATTACGAAGCATGTTCACAGTTTGCATCAACCTGAGTAGTTCAGGCTGCTAGTTCAGTAATTATTCTGGGCTCAATAAAGATGAAAATCTGAAACAATTAGAAAAAATATTTTGCAAAATACACAAGTTAGCTTTAGAATATATAAAGTTGTGATGTTTACTTAATCCAAGTAAATCAAATGATAAGAAATGTGTCACAGAAGAATTTTAGAAACATCTTTCAAAATAACATGTGACTAGTATCTTTGTTTGCTTATTTGGACAACACAAGTAAGACAATCTTCCAATTATTTATTGTTTTTGAATCCATTCATTAGATATCCTATTGTACGAGTTACATGGACACAAGTCCTTATAATAATTCTGATGTCCTTATAAAATTTTCTTTCAAAGAAGACATCCAACTGAAACTAACAAAATATTGAGCATACTATTACTAAATATAGGCGCAAAGAATAATAGTTTGAAATAAGTAAAAAGAAGTTTAACTTCGCCTATGCCGAATTTGATATAATCTGCACGCACCTCCTAGAAATTGTTTTTAACTACACTTTGGAATAGAGCATTCAGAAATATTTAATTATTGATTTGCTTTATGTTTAGGGTATATGCAGTCAGTACACATAGATCATTTCAACACTGAGACCGAAATATTTGTATGGAAGCCTTACGATCCAGTAATCGTAGGGTTTGAAATCTACATGATTGTTGAATATGGATCAGACACTTATACTGTTCAAATTTCAGTTCGATAACACAAAAAACAAAAAAGTTTTTCCAATAACAACCTGAATTTTAATAAGAGATTTGTATGGGAGGTACCCTCCCAAGTGATTTGATGAAACTGAAATTTCGACAATATAAGTTTCTGTTGTACACCCATCCACCACCCAAATTTCAAGATCGTGGGATTACTGGATCGTATAGGTGCCATACAAAGGAAAATGTTTTTTGTGTGGGGACCCCTTTAAGTTTTTAAAAATATTTTAGTTTTAGTATTTGTTGCTGATGGCCGGATAAAACTATGTTTGCTGGGAAAATTTCAACTCTCTAGCTATTACGGTTTATGAAATATGACCCGAGGGCGGACGGACGGACAACGAAGTCTCTGCAATAGGGTTCCGTTTGATACCCTCTGGGTACGGAACCCTAACAAGTGCCCAGGAATATATTTCATGTAGAATACCTTATCCCAAAAACACATTTAAATAACTGAGAGTTAAATAGTTAACTCAAATGTTGTACAACTAATTCAGTTTGAAAAGGGCTTCAGAACTAAAACTGGACTCAATTGAAGAGGAAGAATTACCACTTCTCTAATTATCTCACCTATCAAGATTGTAGCGATGGTAACTTTAAATAACGTTAAAAGAGAAATCAACTGGTTAGGGATTTTTATTCCATTTGGTCCTTTGCAATTTAAAAACAACATCAAAACTCTTTTTTGTTGATGCGTTTTTTATTACCTTTTCGAGCATCTTGAGGATTATAGCGATGTTTGCCTTGAGCTGCTCGATGGAATGTGACTTGCTGCTATTCAAAAACCCCCATAAAAAGAAGTCAAGGTTAAATCTGGAGATCTATCTGACAAGTCCATGTCGCCTACTTTCGTCATCAGAAGTCTAGAGGGAATTATAAAATTATTATAAAGTTATTTCTCAAAATTTAATTCAAGCCTAAAGGTATGCTTTAGAATGTATTCTCTTCAAAAGATTCATCAATCGATCTGCCATAAAAATAATTCAAAAAATTATAGCATGATCTTTTGAAACTAGATAAATGTAGCATAGTTTTTTGCGCACATGGAAACATAACATGATCCCGATCACTGGTTTCCGTCTCTTTAAGCTATAATATATGAAGATACAGGGAACAACAGCTTAACTCTAAAATCTATTTGATTTTAGGATTTTGTTATTTTATGGGCAATTCACACCAAACTGAGTCATGTTGAGAGCGGGGACTTGGAGTCATGAACAACTGTTTTTATTCTGACATACAAATGGAAAGTACATAATTTCGAGCAATTTGCAGTATATGCAAATATTTTTTTCAGTTTCCTTTCATTCATTTTCTCTACATGTTTTATTAAAATTTGTACAAGAAGCTAACAATTTGTAATTTACTAAAATCATCATCAGCTGTTTTCTGCAACAAAAAAATAAAAGCGGAAGACTATCGAGAATGGATTTAAAGATACTTTTGAAACTATCGGCCATTGAAGCAAATTAAGCACTCAAATATTCCGCCAAAATTTCATCATACCAATTTTTCCTTTAACTCAGGCATAGTTTTCCGTTTATTTTTTCGAATATTGGTTGTCAACTCCCTCGAGTATAATATTTTTTAATAATTTTCCACATTAACTGAACCCTCTACCACCAAAATGAACTCAATTTTGTGCTGGTTAATGCATCTCCATATCATCGTATAAGAGGGATTGCTTGAAATACCCTAAAAACCAATTTTCCGCATAGTGCTCACCTTTTCCTAAGAACCACTTTATGTTAAAGTTGGACTCGTCCGAAAATATAACACCTGACCAATCAGATTCTGTTAAATTGATTTTTATTTATCCGCTTGGTCTGCAGTGTCTATTTATAAAGCTTTTTTATCCCCAAATCCATAGCATTCAGACGATTGTGAATTCTATGCAGAACTTTTCAGACCTTATCTGCATTTTTAAAACGATTTTGTTGGCTTTTCTCATAATAACGCGGTCTTCCCTCGAATTGCTGCACTCTTTTCTACTGGAGCCTTTTTTCCTCTCCAATTGATCAGCTTCACGTAATTTTTTCAGAAACTGCCGTACCGAATTTTCATAATTCTGTGCTATTTTGCGAATGGATTTATTTTGATCAGACAATGGAATTATTGGTGACCTTCTGAACCAAATACAATTGCGTTACGCTACGCATGCTTTTGTCAAATTTTTATTGTAATAATTTCACTTCGTACACAAAAGAAAACATTTCAGGGAGTCCCAAATTACATTTTGAGTTTATTAAAACCCAAGAGGATTGACGATGTAGGAAGCAAAAGACGGCGAACGAATATGCCTGTTGTTATAGAGAAAAAATTGCCCTTTCCTAACAGGAAAGAGAGAAGCTGAAAAAGAAAAGGTAGGAGGTCAAGTCGAGCCACGTGATCGTCTAAATTCACATGTCGTTGTAAAAATATATATCGCAATGCTTAGCAAGGGGAACCAACTGATCTAGTCATTCCTTCTTCCAAAAGGAGGATTTCAAACCCAAACCGGATCCAACAAAGTTTGCATACATAAATTTACGATCTTATCTATTAGTTTTTCATCCAATCCAATATGTTGACTGAGACTAATATGGCATGACATGTCTTTTGTATGAATTGATATGACTTATGATCAGGAATATAAATAGATATATATAAATACTCATTTTTATCAGAAACAATATGGCAATAAATGGTTTTGATGGTTTTGATTTGGGCATAATGAAATGCAATGTGTTCGATAATGAAGATCCATCTGATCAATTCTCAAATCACAGTTAAATGTGACATAATCGGAAATATTAATGTTTAATTATGGAAGCAATTACAAAGAAGAACGAGAGATGTATACCACATTAATTCGTGGGAATGGAAACCGAGCGAATGTCAAACAAATCATCATCGGCGAAATGCTGCTTGTCCGCCAAAAATGGAAAGAATTTTGTATCGATTCGCGGCTATCGATAAGTTCCATAGGAAGTGAAAGAAAAAGACATTGTATGAAGAAAAACAACTTGTGAAACTTTTGTATCGCATTGTCACTGGTGATGAAAAACAGGTTTATTTTGACAATCATAAATGCAAAAAATCTTGAGTTTATCCAAGCTTTCCAACCATGAACATCGCAGGCAAAACGGAACATCCATGGAAAGAAGGGTGTGCTCTGCACCTGGTGCAATCAGATGTGTGTCGTGTATTTTGAGCTCCTAAAAGCTGATCAAACAGTTAATTCTGATCGCTTTCGATAGCAACTCTTCTATTTGAACCGAACATTGAAAGAAAAACGCAAAGAATGAGCGAACAAATATAGGAAAGTAATTTTGCTTCATGGCGAAAACAAGACAGAAAACACTAGACTGGAAGTCTTACCCCACTTCGTACATCTAAGTACTAGACCTAGCCTCTTTAGACTACAATTTGTTTCATTCGTTGCAGCATATATGTACTGTCGGAAGAGCAAGAAGCCGCAACATTGAACCAATTGATATTGGTTGCCTCAAAAGAAAAAGAGGCTATTGCTGTAGCAATTGCTTACACAGTAAGTGCTCCCATTTCGAGCACTTTTCGGGGCTCAGTATAAGCTG
This sequence comes from Amiota minor, assembly GCA_037043295.1. NCBI lineage: Eukaryota > Metazoa > Arthropoda > Insecta > Diptera > Drosophilidae > Amiota > Amiota minor. Next base: position 34,632 of record JBAMAW010000924.1, read on the forward strand.
TGACTTCAAGAGATGATTACAATAAGACTACCAGTAGATTCTCCACAGTCTCTAACCTCAAAGTTAAGCGTTGAAGCTGAGAACACAATATAACCTAATTCAGCTTTGTCGCAAAATGTAACATCAGTTGATCTGTTATTAGTGACTACAGTATTCGTTACCTCAACCTTAGCTAAAAAAGTAGTTTTACTTATTTTCTAGTAATTGTAGAATTTTATGTGAAATACACAAAATATATTAATCATTTTAGCTGTCATTCTATCATGGAATAAGAATTCCAAACTAAATATTTAATCAAAGTAACCTACAACAGAGTGTTCACATTAGAGAAATTAATTTCATTGTTTTTGCTATGAAAAGTGTATAAGAAATTTTTGATATATCTTATTTTAAAATTACAAATCAGTCGGTAAAATTACAAGTTAAACTCAAGATGAGTCCAAACAACAGTTCAAAACGTTCGAAAGACGTAAGTTTACATATTCATTATGAATTACAAACATTTGACAATGTAAATACCAAAATTAGACTCGGCAGGTTGAAAAACCGTTAAAGATGCAGCAAAGAAAACTAAAACTATTAGATCCAGACACCATTCACAAGATCGTGAAGACTAAGCCAAAACATAAGAATGCGCTTGTGCACTATATGAATCCACATTATGGCACCTTAAATATTAGCCCTTGCACTCTATCCAAATGCACACTGTGCCCATTGGCCCAAGTAGACTATAAGCCATGCAAATCCAAGTTTATGGGTCCTCGCAAAAATGTGTCGAAAAGGAAGCCTAAATCAAGTCCAAAACCCTTGTACCAAAAGTGTATTGCCAAATATAAGGCTCCAAAAGTTTCAGTTGCCAAGCGTCTCAAAAAAAGGCAAGACAATGCAAAAATATCAAAGAATATATGAATCCACATTATGGCACCTTAAATATTAGCCCTTATATTATTTTATCATTCCAGGCAGTGTCACCGTGAAGTATATATATAGGGTTGACCCTTGATAGGCATCTCACCTGACAACCTCAAATCAAAACCAAAAGAAAGTGAGTTCGCTGCTCAATCTAAAATCAAAGCTGAATCTTCGTAACAATCTGTGCCTGTATAAGACCATACTGAACTTTGGGATAATGCTTCCAACTTCATCCTGGAACTGAAATCATTGGCTAACAACATTCAAAAATAATCGTCGTTCATTAAACATTGTAACAAATCCAATTTAATCTAACAATTTTTTTTTTTTTTTGTATTGAAATAGACGAGTCAAAGGATTTGCAGTTTTTTTTTTCTTTTTTATATTAATTTATATTATTGTTATAAGAAATTAAATAGTTTTGCAATAATATATAAATAAATAAAAATGTAATATTGTAATATGGATTGAGAAAAACCCGATATTTTGTTTTAATAATATTTAAGCATGACTAGTCGCGCCATCTAGTGCATGGCAAAGCTTCAGGTAAACGTTAACAGATGTCGCCAAGAATGTCATAAATGTACATGTGTGAGAGTCGAAAAGCAAGATATGCATACATACATACAACCAAAGTGATAGTACACACATGAATTGGTCTATTCATACATCTATCTATCTATCCATCTATTTATCCTTTCGTAGCCGACCGACCGAACGACTGAGCGAGCGAGCGACCACCGACACAGAATATCGATGGTTGATTTCTTATATGAAACAATTGGGCAAAAGTCATATTCCAATCGGAATTCGTGCGCTTGACAATGTTGCGATGTGTGAAATTTTTTGGGGTGGTTTTCTCTCCATAGTAAACTACGCATAAGCATAAATAGAAACAGAAATAGAAGCAGAAGCAGAAGCACACATATGCATACCGCTAGACAGGACATAAATAAACTCACACACACACACACAGAAACAAGCACAGTTATACACACACATATATACTATAAAGATATGTAGTATATGCTAAATGGTGCTAAAGGAAGTTAGAGGTGGACTTAGTTTGATATGAGTATAACAAACATAAATACATTTAACAATAAAATTGTGATGTTGAGTCACATGACAATTGAAAATGACACAAATTGTAAACTAAATTTTGCTTCTTTAGCACACACACACACACGCACACACACACACAGAAAGGGAAGGTGCCCCAATACAAGTTTTTTTTGACAATTCAAGCTTCAACTTATACTTACACAATGTAAGTATGAATTTGTTTTGTAATTTGTATATTTTATTCTAAAAACCTTGAAGTAGCAACCAAATCTAAACTAAACATTCATCGATTATCTTTTGATATAAACCGAACATTGAATATTATTAAGATCCAATACAATCGAAACCAATAGAATTGAATCCAAGCATTCTCTGTTGTAATCTATACTTGTGGCAAGTTCTAGTTGATGAAACTAGATGTTGCACGTGCATAAAGCAACAACAACAACAACAACAACAACAACAAAAAACAAAACAAAGACATACCGTTACAAACACACACATACATACTCATACAGAAAGGCAAACATACAGAAAAGATCTTTAAGAAACAACCAAAAAAAAAACCACTTGAAATGAATTCAAAAAACATAATTGAAAAATAAGAAAACAAAAAAAAAAATATATATATATCACAAAAAGAAAGAATATTGTACAAGCATCAAAAATCGAATTACTAGATTTTTTCTAAACAACACAAACGGTCTCCTCTTTTTATATAGACAATCAAATATTGTGTATAAGTAGATAGACAGACAAATAGATAGATAGATAGACACAGACATATACAATATATAATAGAACAGGATGTTTATCAATGTCACTCATAGCGCGAGGGTGAAAATCATTTGCGTTTGAATTCTCTCTCATAAATGTTTCAGCGGCTCCAATAGCCAGAAGCCGCCGCGCCGCCACTGCCGTCTTAGAGTAGCATAGTAGCATAGTAGCATATACAATATTTAGTATTGTATCAAGGATCAAACGAACGACCAACCGTTTGTGTTCTGAATGAAATTTGCTCCTTCCGCTTGCTGGATACACAATAATATTGTAACAACAGCAGCAGCAGCATCAGCATTATCACTCGGGATTTGTTTTCATTTACTATTATAATTTTTCCTTTAGTTTTTCTTTTTTCCACACATCTACTTGGCAATTGACTAGGTACAGTTCTACCTTGCTTTTTGGATTACGAGACCAATATATTTTTAGATCATTTTGAAGCTGACAAACGACGGAGCTCTAACTGATTTTGGTTGTCATTCATTCATAAGTGGCTCCCTCAAAATTTGAAAACTAAACTACAATATTTTAAACGTATGTACATTTTACATTAAAAAATATGCATTATAGGATTTCAATGTACAGTCATACAAATTTGTTCATTAAATTTTCACTATTTATTGTAATTTTTGAAAATAAATTGTGCAAAATGGTTCGAGGAAAGCTATTGACAAAGGTGGGAGAATAGCTAAAATAAAACCTAATAATTTTATGCTGAAATAACAATATAATAGAATAAAATGACAGAAGTTCGTCATTTAAAGTGATCAGTATTAATATGGATATATGTGTTGTTTAGTGGCGACTTCTCTTGAGAAGCCTCGAAGCCTTAAAGCCTTAGCACTACTCACTACTTGCCATAGATATACCTAGGAAATGGAAAAGTGGTATTATTGGTAGCCTGAGTACTAAACATATATAAAGAATAGAAATGAAAAAACATACCCTACTTAACACCCTTCGTAAAGATTTTAATATTGAATTTTGTGGGCCCTAAAGGCTACAGCCAATTTTTCCACAATTTACGAAAGACACATAGCTGAGTAGGGGGTAGCATGGTGGTATGGTGAGCTTCTATTGTCATCGAGCCACATATTTATTTAAAATAAAAATATATTTTTCCATTCTTTAAATAGCTTTAGCCTCTGGCTGTTTGCGCTTAGGAGTGTGTTCTGTCCAGCCATTACGATGCATAACTCGGTTATACAATACCTCGGGTGGGCTCAGCACTCTACCTGGGTATCATCTTAGACAAGTGGTTTAAATGCACCAAGCCCACTATCAAAAACTGCTGCAACTTGTGCCCAAAATTGCTGAAGCTGAACTGGCTCATCCGGCTCATCCGGCTGAGGAGTCAACTTAGCCTAAGTAAAAAAGTAAGCATCTATAAAGCTATAGTGATGACGTATGGTTGTACCCTATGGGACTGCTGAGTCCAACGTCTACCTCAGCCAGAAGAACTTTACCCTCCGCCAGATCGTAATCGCTCCTCCGTACTTGCGTAATGATGTTATACGCAGGGACCTGCAAATCGTCTCGATTCGTGAGCACTTCAGCCGTCACATAAGCCGGTATAATGATACCCTCCAGGAGGATGCTCAAGCGCCTTCACCCTGATGACATTTGGGTACACGATCACGAAAGGGTAGGTTCCGTTTCTAATAAAATCAAGCATTTCCTTGTAAATTATTAAGACATTAAGTCCTCTGTCAATTCTAGCTATATTGTCACATCAATTTCTTTATAGCCGTAAAGCCGGGGGGTTTACAATTGTCCAATTTAATTAAAAAAAAAAAAAGAAAAAAAAAGAAGCTTTTTTGACCTAGATCTGTTCATAGAGAACCATAATTTAGACCAGGTCTGTCCAACCTGCGGCCCAAGGCATGTATCTATGCGGCCCAAAGTGCCCTAAGTGTCAAAGAATCAAAAAGTCGCAAACTTAACCGGGAGAACTTCTTCTTTTTTTTTTTTTGCCAACTACTTGCGGACTAGATCATCTCTCCCAATGTGGCCCAGTGAACCGAAAAGGTTGACAGCCCTGACTTAGACCCTCTGCACTAGCCAACGTAAATGCTGGGAGCATTTTTTAATTCGACTGAGTGGTTTGTTTTCTTCTCTTTTTTTTTTCTTTGCCTGTAAACGTAGAAACTAGACGATCATATTGTAAAATCAGATTATCTTGCTCTAAAATCAGGTGCTTGTGCAAAAAACAATCCACTGCGACCTACTTGGCGAATAACTATCTGTTTTTCTGAGGAAACTTTTATTGTATTCTAGGTAGAAAAAAGGTGGGCTTCATAGCCCATTTAGTGGTCCGATATTAGAAAAGAATATATGTATATAGAACTGTTTTAAAATGCTGGTAATTTGGGTCGTGAGTTTAGGGAACTGTGTATTAGGACACTAGCAATGGTCTGGTTATCACAAGTCACTCATGCCAGATGTCAACCATTCCATCAAACTATGTAGCTTGGAGCTTTATTTTATTGGATTACAAAGGCAAATATGTGGTAGGACTCACTTTCAACACTTAATACTTAGGATCTTGAATATTTCACATATTGATTAATTTGTTGGATTGGTTGATCAGTATAGCGAGGGAAATTGTTTATTTAGTTACGTCCATATCTACTGATCACGACACATGTCCATTTAACTTACCGAGAAACGGATCTTTATTTTTGGTTGTTTGTTTCTATAAGCAACATAACATAATTATAATTCGAAAAATGGTTTCCCTCTTCTTGAAATAGAGAGAACTGAATAGCTTAACACACCAGGATCAAATGAAGGAGGACTGAAGAACGTCTTGTTTGTGGTTACTTTTTTCTGTTTCTAACCTTCTCATAATAAAGTACCCGGAATTTGTCATTTAAATTGCCCGTGTTAAATATTTTATAGGTTTTACTGAGGTGGACTGATTAAACCAGCTGCAGTAAATAAAATGGTTCACAGATCGTGCTCATTTTTGGCATTGTAATTAAGGACAATCCTACTAACATACAGAAAAAAACATCTATTATACAGGTATAATTTCAGAAAAAGGTTTTAAGATATTGATAATTTTTTCCTTACTTTGTGTATAAGTTCTTTGTGCCGTACATCAAAAGCTTGTTTGACATCAAGGAACACAACAGATCAATAATATTATAATTATGTTTAAACGCTTTAAGTACTTCGTTCACAATTCTATGAACTTGTTCTTAATCCTTGGTTTCGACGAAATTTAAATTGGTGATTGTATCGCAGTCAGCTAGTGGAAGCACTCTCCGAAGAAATATTATCTATAAAAAAGTCTATAAGGCCAAATGTTGGTTTTATGATGATCAGATCAGTTGGGTTGACATCAGCATATGTTAAGTCCTAAGTGGTTATAAAGATCACAACATATCTCGAATAACTAAATCACTGAACCCACACCCAATAAAACATTGTAGTAGATTAAAGTTAACATTTATTAATTTTGTTAAGCACATGCCAAAATTTCCACGATTAAACTTTAAATTTTGATAAATGACCACTTATATGGAAAAAAATTAACACACAATACTTTGGTTGATTTGATTGGTTGTTGTTTAAGTTCTAAATGCATCACATACAAGACTAGTGTCGTAAAGAGTCATCAAATACTGCGCTATTGGAAAAATATTTATAAAAGATCAAAAATATAATATAAATTCAAATTACATCTATCACTATTGTGGTTACTTACTCTCAATGATCTTCACTTGTGATTGTATTAAAAATTTTTGAAATCCTTGTTGGTTAAGTTGCGACAAATCCGGGCGTACAATAATATAGACAAAACAGTTTAGGTTTGAGACATATCTGGGGTTAAATAGGAACATCCGTGTATATCATAAGTAGGAATTTTGATAAAATTGGTACAAAGGAAAACTTATCTCAATTTGCGTCAAATTCGACCGAACTAGAATCACTTGGCTAAGTACAAAGAATAGTTTTAGAATAATATTTAGTAGATATGTATAGGTATTGTGTTTACTTACCAACAACAATAAGTTTTCGTCGGTGCTATCATTTTGAGGCATTAGACAGCTTAAACTTTTCTCAACACTCGCACATTTCACAGCACTCACACTTTTCTTGCGGAGATTTTTCTTCAAAGTGGCCTTGGGGTTTGCCTTGTTGGTTCTTTTTTTCTGAGCAGCCTTTTTTCCTTTTTTTTTACGCAACCTCTTTTTGCATGCCGGTGCTTTTCGTACACTACGCTGTTTTTTTAGCCTCGCTTTTGATTTAGCTGATTTGGTCAGTCTACCGTATCGAGTGGATCTCGCAGTTGGTGCCAATCGACTATATCGAGCTGATCTAGCTCTACCACTTCTAGCTGTCTTTGATTTCGATCGCGATCGTCGTGATGTTCCAGGTGCCCACGATTTCGATCTTGTAGATCGTGATGTCTTCGCTTTTGAAATAGACCTTCTAGATAAAGCTAAGCTTGAAGATCTCGCTTTCTTCGAACTGGATGCAGATGGTCTAGCTTTCCTTGCTCTCGACCTGGATCGCCTAGCTCTCCTCGGTCTTGCAGATCTAGATGGTCCAACGGCTATGTTGTTAATCGATTGGTTCTCGTCTTCACCAGCAACAATTTTAACTAGTTCCAGCAGTGCTGGTATTTTGCATTTAAAATGCACCGTCATCGTGTATCAAAATAAAAGAAAAAAATTACAAAAAATGTATAATTTTTCTAACAGAACACACTTAATCTCGATACGATTTTCAAATTTAATGAACTAAAACCAAACAAGTTTTGACTTTTTAACATTGAAATTCTGAACGGCATACTTAGATTGATGATAATATGATTGTCTAGTATTCCTTCTAGTAATTTCCTTGGTTTCCTTGGTTACCTTGATTATTCGATATTAAAAGCCTTCCGCATATGTCTTGAGATACTTATATTTTGGATATTTAATGCTGTACCGGAACAAATCAAGACTTTATATGTGCAAACAATATGTTTGGTTAGGTTAGTTTCGAAGCTCTTTCAAGGGAAGCTCCTATAGCTGATTGCTGTGGTGTTTTCCGTCTACTGTATGTACATTAATATTTTCTATTTTTTAATTCATTTTTATTCACGTCTTTTATCCCCTAAGTTTTTTTTTGTTGTTGTTATTGTTGTTGTTTTGTATTGTTTTTGTGGATTGTATTCTTAAAACTGGTTTTGCAACTGATCAATAATGCACAAAAATTCTTTCAATCTAATCTGATCTGTTAATGGGTTAAGTTATCCAATGGGCCACCAATTGGCCTTATTGTCAATTACAATCATTTTAGCTATTTAGTTCTGATTATGGTGGAGTACGGAAAGCTCTTAACAGAAAAATCGGCAGGTCAGCTCCGTGTTGGTGGCACCCGCAAGGTTCAAGAAACTATAGTAGACCAAAATCCTCCATGGAACTCAAAATTCAGCTTGAAAAACTCAAATTAAAACTGTAATAATTTGAAACATCTCTTAAGAAATTGGAATGATAGTTTGAATATTTTTATTTTGGTGTGGATCACATTTTTTCTTTGTAAAAGATAGTTTGGGTGAAGTCTTTTCAGTCTTTATCTTGTTGCGTCTTAGGTGAGAGCTATAGCCAGTATATTTTGATGTATATGCAGCCGCTGATTGGACTTGGTCCACCTTAAGAATGTCTTTAGAGTCTGAGTTGGAAACTGTCTACTGTTTTTAATTACAAAAAATAAAAAAAAAAAAAAAAAAAAACAGGGCAAAAGGAGGTTACGCTCGGCAATTTCCAAGTTGTCATACTCTTCACGCCCTGCTAGAAAATGGTTTTTGGCCTACGCTACTGCTATTGAGCTTACAGAGTCAGTACACATACTCCATTTCAATACTGAGACCTATATATTTCTATAGGAGCTATACGATCCAGTAATCCTAGCTTGTAAGGATTTACAAAGTTGGTGAATATAGGTCAGACAATTATAGTGTCCAAATTTCATTTCGATAATATAAAAAATCGGCCAACTGCGAGTGAGACTCGTACACGGAGGATTCCGTACCAGATTGTGGTTTGTATGGGAGGTACCCCCTAGTAATCCGATTTGACTGATTCCAATAAATGTACCGCGCCTATATTAAAACCTTATAGTGTCTAAATTTCAGTTCGATAGGACAAAAAAAAAAGTTTTTCCAATAGAAACTTGAATTTTAATGGAGGATTTGTATGGGAAGTACCCTCCCTAGTGGTCCGATTTGACAGTATAAGTTTCTGAAGTATGGCCACCAACCACCCAAATTTCAAAATCGTGGGATTACTATGTTTTTCTATAAAAACATAAATTTGAATTTGTTTTTCTATGGATATTGAAATTTCCATGGTTGGTAAATATGGGCCATAAACTTATACTTATATCTCTAAGAATTGCTCGTTAAAATATATCTAAGGAAGAGACTCAAAGGCTTTATGTGTTATGAATCATTGTTCATCAATTGCTTATCTTGAATATCGAACTAAAAATCTAGTAAAATAGTATTTTCTCTATGGTCATAAGTTTTTTCCTAAAATGTACTATGCATTTCGGTTCTTCAAGTTTTCTTTGATTTTCTTCAGAATGTTTTTGTTTTTATTTTAATGGTAAGTTTTTATTTTCATACAATGGAAAGAGTAAAACCTTAGAATAATTGAATTTTTGAATACTCTTAGTCATTTTATAGATCAACAATTTCGCATGAATAGAAAATATTGCAAATACTACAACAACAAATATGTTGATACAGATAACAAATTGAAAATAGTATGTACTAAGAAACAAAAGTATAGTATATTGAGTGCCAATTTTGGTCACTACCACCACCACCACCATCACCATCATCATCAACATTGCAACTACTAGGAACACCACCATCACTATTACAATTACCATCAGTTTCACCATCAGCAAAATTGTTTTAATGCTTAGTTTTTCAAACAAATGGCAAATGCCAAATGGAAATTAGTGCATTCTATGCAATTCTTTGGGTTCATATTGCGATTTATTTGACAAGTGCCTTCGCAATGGTTTATCATCATCATCATCGTCAACAATAACAACAACAACAACAACAACAACATCCGCGTTCGCATCTATATATATTTAAATCCACCGATACGCCGGTCTAGGGGATTACAGGCAATACAAAACAATAGCCAACAATTTGGGGTGCAAGCAATTAGCATGTGACAGTAGAGTAACAGTATTTTTGCATATTCATAAAACAACAGACTTACATTCATTTCTACATATTAGATACAAAGATACAAATAGCATTTGACGAAGGCGCAACGAATGCATTGAATGTGATTTTGATGGAAATCAACTTCAACATCAACTTTATCAATCAACCCAATATTAGTAAGGAGAAGAACAATTCAGTATTGTCATGAGAAAAATTTCAACTAAACTCTTTGTTTTTATTTTAAGAGGGGGATCACAGAGAGAGAGAGAGAGAGAGAGAGAGAGAGAGATAGAGAGAGAAGTGTTGATATCTACGTGCTGCAGCCGCTTGCCAAAACAATAGAAAAATAATAGAAAAAGCAAAAGCAGGAGAAGAGTAGAGCAAAGCAGAGCAGAAGTATGACGACCACCCAAAATCGATAAATACTATAAATTAAATGCTTGAAATCAATCTAGCAAACGTGCAAAGCAACAATAGATGAAATGCATAAAAAAGGAAAATCACAATAAAAAAATAAAAATAAATAAATGAAAAACCGCACAAAACACAAATGAAAACCAAATGCTGACTGACCTCAAGAAGACATCATTTCATGTTTCATTATCCTGACGCAAATACACGTAAAAATCATCATCATCTTCTGCATGATAATCATGTTTTGGATGAAAGAAGAAGGCAATGCCAATGTTCTTTTTAGTTTAAATTGGTTGTCAGATGCTTATGGTAGACTCCTACAGACAGAGAGTAAAACAATCTTGTATCTTATCCTTGGGTTATTGTTTCGACTTCGTTTTGGTTTTTGATTTTGATTTTGCTTTTGGTTTTAGTTTTTTACATAATCCCTATATGGGTCCTAATCCGTTGCTTCACATGTTTATGTTGTAATTATTTGATTTCTTTGACGCCAAACAGACACATACACAGACACACAGTTTGGGTGGTCAAAGCGAGCCGCCATCAATGTATAAATACACACATGTATTGTACGAGTGAGTATAAAAGATTCAAAGTCCGAAATTCTTCCATTGATTGGCAGATAATTTATATTATTCTATATTTTGGCTCGTTTTTTCTTTTTTTCATGTGTGCATGCATTTGGTTATTGATCTTATATGGAAATATTGGCTTGGTTGAACGAGTTCTTGAAATTATTTAAATAATTTCTAATATTTAGTAAATATTGTAGTAATGGTGTACCAAAAGTGAAAATCAATTTAAATTTATACAAATTATCATCCAAAGTTAGACCAGAAATCCGGTCATTCAATAAGACTTGAGTAGATTTGCGATCATGTTAATCAACTACTTGACAAAAGAACTAAACAAATGAATCGGCATCTGAAGAGGCCATTTTACATGACACATTCAGTATGACACATCCACTCCTGCTCTCATCTTCAACTTGGTGTTCTCACATTATTTATTTATTTATTTATTTATCATAATTAAATCTAATAATCTTAATACTAATTTTAACGAGTAACTAGCTGCTGGGGCCTACGACTCGCGTTCTCACATTATTGTACATGAATTTATGCAATTGTAAAATGTAAGTTATTTCCTTAAAATATATCTCATTTACTATAATTTTTTTTTTGTGCATTAGTTATGATAATAATAAGTAGAATTCTTCAATTAATTCATAAAGATCCCATTATAATTTATTATTTTATTTAAACCAAAGCTACTCGTATTAAGTGCGTCCACCTGATTGCTGCATAAGAAATTAGCAGCATCTATGCCAGCAAAGGAAGACTGGTTACAGGCGTGTCGGAGTTTCATATCAACAAACATGAATTCGAATTGTGGATAGATTTATTTATATATAATATATTCTTTTCAAGATCAAACTGACTTGAGTGTCTTGCTGAGATTAGCCGTCCTACAGCCACTGTGCTGTGCCTTAAGTATCCTACATACTTCAGCCGAGGAAGCTAAAGCTTTTGAGCCACCAGTATGATAGTATGATCACATCAGATTCTTTCGATTTTACTGAACGCTATGCAATGCATCACGCAAACGGTTGTCATTGTTTGAACCACAATGACTGGAAACTGTTACTTTTATTCCTGCACGTCATAACACATTTACAGAAATAATGGCTTCTAATTCCTCAGCATCCTCAGCCAAAATATCCAATGCACTACTGAATTACCAAAATAACTATAAATAATGACTGGTTCATTGGCTCAGAGGTTACTGCACTGGCCTGACCTCCCAATAATCGCAGGTTCGATTCCCGCTCAAGGCAAGTCTGGTCCTGTATTTTTCTAATTTCCTCCTTTCCTTCGTGTGAAGGCCTCTTTCGCTATTGCTTATATTAAAAAATACTACGTAGTAATATGTAATTATAATCTTAGTTCTAATAAATAAAGTGCAGATTAGGAATTCGTCCGAAAGTTATATATTTTACTAATAAATTTAATGAATTCTTATGTTTCACAAATGAAAATATGGCTCCAAATGGAAAATACACGTTGAATTTGGATCGGCAAAAACAAGATTTTCTCGCCTTTATGACACAAATCGGGTTACTTGCATTGATTAACTTGTTATTAGAAGAATATAAAACAAAAAAATATAAATGCAAATTATATATCTATAAAAATTGTGGTTTACTTACCAATTTCGGACTTTTTGGCGAAACTTGACCTTGATGAAGTCACTAGTTCACATGGAGAATAAGAGTACTACTGGAAGAATACGTTAGATGTGGTATATTGTAGATGGTATTATAAATGCAAATTAATATCTATTGTGGTTACTTACTCGTACCCTCAACACTTCCTTCTCCCAAATGTTTTCTTAAGAATCTTTTTAGAGATTCTTTTCGTCGGTTTCTTTTTCTTAAACAACTTCTTGCTGCACGGTTTATTTTTACGGAGAAAGCGTTTCTTAGCATTCACTCCACTCCTGCGCAAAGATAATTTTCTACCTCCTCGCTTGTATTTATTGGCGGGATTTCTACGCCTAGAACTTGCATTTTTGACCTTCCTAGCTGGTCTTCGCATAGCTCTTTTGTTTCGTCCCTTTAACTTACGCGATTGATTTTGTTTGTCACTTTTGTATTCATTTATTGCCGAATTTAGTTGATCTAATGGCACCGTAAAGTTAACGTCGAAAAACATTTTTGCGCCTTAGATAAAAATAAAATTATAATGCGCCAGTAAAAAATATAACAAGAAAAAATTTTAAGAAATATAAAAATTTAGCACGTCTACACTTTAAACAGAGAATTATAATGAACAAACTAACAAATCATTTTAAACCAGGTTAACTTCGATCTGATTTTTTGAAATTGAAATTTTGGTAATTTATAATATGTACAATATAGTAGGCGGTTTTTTCTAAGGGGCAAACAAATCAAAAAATATAATAGTAATCCGTTTCCTTGATTCTATTTCTGGGCGTAAACCCAGTTCTTTAATATTGCGGAAGGATAAAATAGATTCAATACCATTAGCACATTAGCATGTCAATAACTTCTAGTTCTTCTTTAGTTTTTCTGTATAAAGCTCAGTGCATTTCCATCATCAAATATGCGTAATCAATTGTTAAATGCCCGTCTTTTTAAATCACAACTAACACTTAATCGAAATACAATTATTACTTCAAATAATTTTCCTTCTTTATTTAATAAAACATGTCATTAAGGAAACCTTCAGGTCGCCACAAACCAAATAATCTTACTATTAATGAAACCGATAAGATGACTACAGGGAAGAAGTTCGTACATGAAGAGAACGCTTTCAAGAGACCAGGTTGCCTCAAGGCAAATGTTAGCAGAACTGACTCCAATATGAAGCATTAGAGAAGAAATTGGCATGTGAAGAAAAAATGCTTAAGAAACGGTAAAAAATGGGAAATTTATCATAACTTCACGTAGACTAAAGAGGAAAGGGTAGCTTCCGGAAAGAGTAGCATTGTCAAAGTTTATGCTGATATATTGTAGAATGTTACAAGACGAAGCTTAAGGAGTGTGAAGCACTGAAACTGGACTTGAGTGATGCCTTCATATTAAGTAGATTTAAATATTAAATCCAAGAATGAAGGAAGAGTTAGCTTTAAGTTGTTCCTAATAAATTTAATCAAAGAAAAAATAATAAATGGGAGGCAGGTGGAAAAGGAAAAACTATAAAATGATAATACAAAATATGAGTGTCTCGTTGGCTTAGAGGTTAGTACTTTGGGCTGACATACCAAGAGTCGCGGGTTCGATTCCCGCTCACGGCAAGTCTGGTCCTGCACTTTTCTATAATTGCATAATTTCCTTCTTTACTTTCCCCTGAGCTGAAGGCCTCTGTCGCTAGTACTCATATTATTTAATATAGTATAATACAGTATATAATTTGTAATTATAAGCTTAGTTCCAATAAACGCTTTGGAACGATTACCAAAGAAAATATACGTCCGGACTTACCCAACGATTTGCGAAGAATGATTTACTATATGGAACTATTGGCAATTGCAAATCAGTCACTTATTTCACTCATGTGAACTCATTATGATATTATATCAATGTCAGAGAGGCCTAGATGATAGATGCCTGCACTGACAATGTCTATGCCAATACAGATGCTTTACTAAGGAAGATAAAGATATCTTCTTAAAAATTCTTTATCTGATCCAAAATTATGAAACTCTTTTTGTTGCCTATGGTCTTCGCTATCATGTGTTGACCATAAGTTAGTAATGGTTGGTAAGATAAGACCTACACCTCCAACTTATCGTTCTGAGAAACTAATACATAAATTTCATCAAGTAGATCATCGGATCAATGACTACATGTCATAATGGCAACAATTAAAAATCAAAATAAAGAATTGATTTGGTGGATTAACTAAAAATTCAGATAATCAAATTAAATGAAAACCAAATCAATTTAATTTCTCTGTTTAACCCAAAATTTTAATGCCACGCAAAATAATAATAAAATTCATACGATTACATGACTGGTCTTGGGAGCATAGAACTCATTTTAGTTAATTCATATATGGCACTCAAAAAGTAGTTGCACAATCTCAACTGAACGCCTATGTCTTTAACAAGAATTTCAATTTTACGTAATTTGTTATAGGCCTCATCTACGATCTTCGGTTTTGAGTTACTTTGAGTCATATAACATCTTTTGTAATGTGTCATCTACTGTATCGGTTGTTGCTTCAATATTTGCCCATTCAATGGATCGGGTCAATCTCATAGCAACTCTGGCAAGACTTTTCTTTTTTTCACCTTCTTCTGTGCATAACAAAGGAGCGACAATTGCCACAGGTTTATGCTCGTTATCACCATGTCCCCTTGGCGCATTGCCTTCATGAAAATTATTATATCCAACGGCACCTTGACTGTCATAGAATCTTTTAAACCATTTAAGGAAATGATAGTTATACTGGAATCGGCCTTTTAAAATCTTTTCAATGGGCACGGTTTTATCAATGTCTAGACGAAGCAGCGCACACTGAAGAAGCTTAAGGTTATGAATTTTCTCATGCGCGAATCTAGCGGGGTTCTTAATAAGTTTGGTGCCAACACATCCTGGGAACCATGATTCTAGTATTTGGCAATACGCGATTCCTAAAGATGATCAAAGAAAAGCATAAATTAATTTTAATTTTTTGTTAACCTCTACAAGCAACATAAAATGAGGGTTTCTTTTTAAGATAATCCACCATTTTTTACGACAAATAGAATAACATGGCATCGAAAAAAGTGGTCAGAATTAAATATACAATTGTCTCTTTGATTTGACCCTAAAAATGTAATTCGTCACCCGGCTAATTTCAAAATTTATCTACATATTTTCACCAAACGAAAGGTGGAAGAAAGCATGCATTCGCATTTGTTTATTAACAAAAGACCACCTAAGTATTAGTGAGACAACTGGAAAAATATTGCGATTTGATTATCTTCATGAACTAATACGGCGTTGTAATGCCTCCACGCAAGTACAATACTAATGATGGATTCCAAGGTTTGAAGGGCATGAGAGAGGCTACTGGAAAAATATTTCAAAAAACTATCTTCTTCTTTACAAAAATGACCTGCAACTAACTGGAACTTACAAGTCATTTGCAGATTGCCCACATTCACAAATTTGTGAATTCTGCGGTAAAACCGAATTGTGTTATTTTTACTGTTATAATTACCTGAACACAATTCTTCGACGTGCGTATAACGTGCATTCACCATTTCATTGATCCAATCGAGCAATTCGCGGCATGATAAATTCACAACTGTGCGACTATAATCCGATTTATGATCTGCCATTTTTTTCACTAAATGAGCAAACACTTGAAAATTTTTAATTTCTACAACTAATAACGGTAAATTTATTCTCCTGATGTTCCAAATATTGTGTAAATACCAAAAAGAAAATCACATGAAATTTTTTTTAAATGAATATTTTCCGAAATGAAGGCTATGAAATAAGATTTTACAATGAAAGCTTTCTGTCTGACATTTCAATAGTCAAAATAATATTTTTACTAGAAGCCTACTTTGTTTTTATGGTTTCGGACCCAAAGGGTACCAAAAGGAACCCTAATGCAGTTCGGCATTGTCCTGGCTCGGGTCATATCTCATAAACCGCAATAGCTAGAGTGTTGAAATGTAGTTCTATCCGGGCATCAGCAACAAATACTAAAACTAAAATATTTTTAAAAACTTAAAGGGGTCCCCATACAAGAAACATTTTGGTTTGTATGGTAGCTATGCGATCCCGTTATTTCACGAAATTTGGATGGTTCGTAGCTATACATTAGAAACTAATATTGTCAAAATTTCAGTTAGATCAGACTACTAGGGAGGGTACCTCCCATACAAACCCACCATAAAAATTCAGGTTCTTATTCGAAAAACTTTTTGGTTTTTTGGACTATTGAACTGAAATTTGGTCACTATAAGTTTCTGATATAGGCGCCGTACATTTGTTGGAATCAGTAAAATTGGACCACTAAGGTACCTCCCATACAAACCTTAATCTGGTACGGAACCCTCCGTGTACGAGTCTGACACGCACTTGGCCATTTTTCAAATTTTCAAAGATTCAGTAATTATTTTTTCCACTTGAAGGCCCACTCAACTCAGAGACCAAAAAGTATAATAAGTATAAATGTCGTAATGCTTCACTGTAAAATATACAAAAATTATTTTCTTAGTCTATAATTCTAACGCCCATCATCATCTTAAATCATTTGCTTTACATACACGTACATACCTATAAGAAAAGTATTATTTGCTCTTATCAATTAAATATATCGTATTCATAAATTCTGATATGCTTTATTTATGGTTCTTTAAATATTGCTGTTGATTACCACTTTGATATCTAAACCAATCCAGGAAATGTTAGAAGCTGGGAAGTCTTATTCCATACCCACCCAATAATCATATTTAGTCCCTTCAGGCTACACTTCAACACGGATTGACGAAACAGCGATTCCATTCTTATGAAGAAGCAGAAAATTAGGTGGCCCAATTGATTGACACAAAAGATCGTGATTTCTGCGAGTGCGGAATATGTGCTTTGCCAGACAGTTGAACGAAAGTCATAACCAGCGATGGCAATTATTTTTCTTGATGTATTCCTTCATTTTAATTACAAAATAAATGCTTGAATTTGGCGAAAAAACAGCAGTTTCATAAGGTAGGATATATCCATATACAATATCTTAGATACGAGGGTCAATCAACAAGTACTTAGCCTCACCTCCCGATGGCAGTGCTATTACAAAAGAGTGTTATCATCGTGCAGTACATTCTTTTAGTAGCCTACTGTCAAAGTTTCTGTCAATTCCCTTCATTACTTTTGTTTTGATAGCCTTTAGAAGCGATCGTTTCGGTCAGTTTTACAAAAATGGAAAAATAGAAGTGTCGTTCGGTGATTCGATTCTTGTTCGATTTACTATTAAAGGAGAAGGGTCATCATACACAGCATCCAAGCGATCTTTGACTTCGTTGCGCGTTTTCCCTTCCAAAAATACGTATGTAATTCGTAAATAAGGAATTGCTTAAGATCAATCTAAATTGTAAAACAGTTCTACAGTTCTATTACGTACCTATGTTACTTGCATCATTTTAAGTGATCAATGGTTTGTGTATATTATGATGCTGAATCATGGAAATGAATCAGTACGGAAAATAGGAAAAGTTTTAGGAAGAACGCATTAATCTCGTTGTAGGCTCCCAAGGAAGTTGTCAAAACTAGAAAACTTAGTATTGTGGCATCTGTGTAACACAAACCTCGAATTAGCGCTTTGCAAATATGTTAAGTGTCAACATCAAAGAATTCTTTGGCAAAGAAAGCATCTGGAAATTGTTAAAAATAGTGCATATAACAGCTGTGTTTTGCGTAGGAAGCCCTAGGTACCAGTTGTCAATGGAAAGAAATGAATTAAAAGTCAGATTTTTGAAACAAGTTCTGCATATTTAGCTTTAAAGGGAAGAAGATGGTTTGGCAGAAAAGCGGACCAGCTTTTGATACCATAAAAAAGACCTTCTGGCTCACATTAAACACATTGATGGCCGCCAAAGGAGTTGGTGAAATTTCGTTCATTTCGACTTTGAAACAAAGTGCTGAACATTTGGATCTTGGCCAAGATTTTTGGTTTCATCAAGACAACGATCCCGGTAAAAATGATATTTTATCTTCTATAATTTTTCTCCACAGCCCTGGTTAGTAAGAATTATCTAGATGAGTAAAATAGGGAAAAATGATACTTTTAAACTGAATAAATCATACCGAAACGAAATATGCCGAAGAACGTAAGTAAACCCTAAATATGTATACCGGACAACTTGGTTACGAAATTGTGTTTGTTCTTTCTCTCTCCAAACTTATCGTCTCAGGACACCAACAACAAATTTTGAAAGGACACAATTTCGTGAGCAAGTTGCCCAGCCTATTACATTTAATAGTCTTTGCCTTAAGCGTAAGAGATATTTTATAAGCTACAGCAGCCAACATTCTCAATAAAAATTGTAGTGTATGGATAGTTTTTCTAGATCTTGAACCTAAACTAACTACACTTAAACTACAAGATGTTAAGCTAATCATGTTCAAAATTCAAAATTAACTTGGCTCTTCTTATTCTAATTTTTTTATAACAATTTACTTAATGTAAGTATATTCTAAAATTCTAGAATCGTTTTCCTTTTTTCACCACAAATCATTGCATATGGTTTTTCGTTGAGCTCCTACTCACTTACTATTATGTATATTGTTTGTGCTGTGTTCTGTTTTATTCTGTGTCGTGCCTTAGTAATCCCTATGTCAACACATTGATGGTTTCTCGGGATGCTAATGTCCACTGTTGGCTTACTGAAATTCTTATGCAAATTGCAAACAAACTTCATTGTCAAATTTCGTGGTTGGTTCAATTATTGCTCATATACATACAGCACACTTCATTTGACCTCTTCACGGTTTTGTGTTTGACCTTTCAATGCATGCATAACATTTTGTTTTGTGTCCAGTTCAATGGACAAAGTCTTTGAAAGAACAAAAAAAAAAAAAAAAAAACAAAAACCTACCACAGAAAAACACCCAAAAAATAAAGGCAAAATCGATAACAAAAGGCATAAGGAGTAGTGTGAGTGAGTAGTAAAGATGAATAGATGATTGTAGACGATATCTACAGAGAATGAGGAGAGAAGAGAAGAGAAGAGAAGAGTGGCACAAAGTTAATTGTTTTATTGAAATCCACATTTTCTATATGCTTACAATTTAGTGTTGTTAGTCAGGCGTGAGTGAGTGAGTGAGTGAGTGAGCGCCCTTTGATATAATACAAAACAATAGAAAATACTATGCAAATGTATCTATGAGATATTTTCATTTCGTGCGGTGTGTTTTCGCGCCCGATTTGTTTAAGTCGCATTCAAATTCAATGCCTTTGCCGTCTGTTGGTCTCATGTACAGGAAAATGTCTTTGACGTATGTCTGCGGTGGTCAGTGAAGAAGGGATCTAAATGGATATGCATGTGGATATGCATTTGAATCTGTCTATCATTTGGTTTCAATATTTGCGGTTAGGATTAATTTTTATTGCATATTTTTTCCTGTTATTTCGACTTGCTAAAGATTTGCATGGCAGAAAATTAGTAACGTTTGTTCTTTTTTTTTTTTTTTTTGTTGTTTTTGCACCCCTCCGAGGAGTATGTGTAAATAGTTTACGGTTTATGGTTCATGGTGGGTGGATGGATGGATAGATGAATGAATGCATAAATACTTGAATCGATGGATTGCCGAATTTTTAGCCAATTTCTATAAGAGAACATATGGTTAGGACTTTACTTTACTTCACTTTACTAAGAAAAATTAATTATATTTACGGGAAAAAAAAACGGACATTAAAAATAGTCACCCTTCTCAAAATAGAATCATCAACATGATGAGCATCATCATCATCATCATCATCATCATCATCATCATCATCATCATCATCATCATCATCATCATCATCATCATCATCAGCAATATGTAGTAAGAGAAGATTGTTTTGTTTTTACTGGACTAAGAAATCGCGTCTCATCACATATTAGCTCATCTTTTATCATCTCGTCTCGTCCATAAATGAAACACATGCAAAATAACATGAAAGTAAACACATACTAGTACAAATAATAAAATAAAATGCCAAAGAGTGAAATAATATTATTGTAAGAAAGAAAGAAAAAAAAAAAAAAAAAAAACAATAGAATGAATATAAAAATAAGAAAAAATGAGTATCTATTGGGCAACCGGGAGACCAAAACACTGAAATAATCTAAAGCAAACTAAACTGACGTAAACTAAACTGAAGTGAAATGAAGTGAATTGAAGACCAAGACCAAGACCAAGACCATGTCAATGTCAAATGCATGCCTTATGTGTAAATGAAATAAACATTTACAAATTAAAAGAAACTCAGCGGCAGATGTGTGTTTGTATGAAATATGCTTGTTTATATTTAAAAAGATATCCATAGATACACGGCGTATGTAGGTACGCGTAGTTACAGTTAAATGCATCATGTACGGACAGCAGCGAATGTGGGATTGCTTAAGGACGTACGTTCACTCACTCACACTCACACTCACAATCGGACTGGGGTACACGTAATCTGCTGACGTTGGTGCTGCTACTGTATCTGTTATTGTATCTGTATCTCAATCTGTTGCTGCTATTGATGTGTTTTTTTTTGTCTTAACATATCCTAACCCCTCGTTTTGACTCATTTCCCTTCTACCGTTTATGATTGGACTCTACAAAAGGGATCATCAACGCCACTAGCACTGGCATTGGCATTGGCATTGGCACTGGCACCGCCAACGCTATTAGGATCTCTGGAATATAAACAGAAATAGCTTAACTCACAGTATGCGCAATTCTATGAATTAATGATGACGACGGTGTTACTGCCCCACTTGTGTTCTTTATGCGGTTCATGCTTACGTACAAAGATACACAGATATCACAAACGAGAACACACATTTCTAAGTGCATATGTATGTATCTATGAAGTTGCAACATCCTTAGCATATATAGAATCATCCATAAAACCAACTTTGAAAGTCAACTTTGACAATTTGTTATTGTTCTTGTTCTTGCGTTTGTTGTTGTTATTGTTGTTGTTGTTGGTGTCTCCAACGGATGCGCCGGTTTATATTTAGATACAATTTCCAATATATACTTGTGTATGTGTATGTGTTGAGCACACGTTGAAATGCCAAATGTATCTATGTTGTTTCATATTATGTATTTGTATACGATTGTGATTGTGATTGTCTGCATGCATGTAAAATCAAACGAAGCAGAACCAACAACAAAAAATATAAAATGTTACGAGTGAGGAGTATATTGTCTATTTTAATTGAAAACAGATACACATACATAAATATTATTAAGTAAAAGTAAGTACGTTAGTAAGTAAAATAACAATAATAACAGCAACATGATCATCATCGTCATCGTCATCGTCATCAGTCTCTGCTCTTAGTGTCAAAGTCAAGTTCAACTAAATATACTTATGTATGCACATAGATATTGTATATGCAGACAGACAGAAGTATCTGTTTCCATCTAAAAGTAGATGCATGTGTATGACTTATATATTTTTCGATCCATACATCTGTGTCTCTGTCATTTACAGTTTTCGCCTTTTTATTTATTTCAACTTCATTAGCAACGCCTTCGCCTTTGTCTTTAAATACAATACAGTGATTGGACTACTGCACACGATAGATATGTACTTATTCTTAATATTGTACGATACAATATGTACATTGACGTACAATATTTTATTGTTGATTAAAGCAATCTATAAAGTTGTATTGTGTATCCAGTAATATTACAAAATCTGACTCCTGCAAATCAATCATATTGATCACATTGTAATATAGTGCGCTGCCATGCTTATATCTCTCAAACCAAGCTGAGCAGAAAATTAACTAGTAATTAACATATAACTATAAAGATAACTAACTCAAGCTTGGCTCGAACAGTTGCAGATGATGTGGCGGAAGTCCTTGCAGGCAGTCTTCCACTTGACTTAAAAGCTCTGGCTGCAAAAGATAAATACAATACTTCGCTCGGGCTTCTTTCCAGAGAGCAAGAAGTGACGATATTAGGACCAGTTACCTAAGCAGGCGGCAACACAGGTGGAACAGTACAGAACCAGGAAGGATCCAACAACTTGTCGTACAATTTGGCTTAAGCGTCGTTCAAGGAACATTTACCCATTCCGAAAACTAGCTATGGATGCTTCAGGCAGTACTTGCACAGATTTTGGCATGCTGTAGATCCAAACTGTGGTCTCTATCTAGATGTCGTGCTAGATCCGGAACGGCTTGTACATGAGTGCCTCACGTGACGTAATGAACAATTGTGAATATCAATTGATGTAAAATATAGACAGATTGCTTTCAAAATATTTTCATCAGCTGACATATTGATTGCTTTTCGATAGAGAGAGAGAGAGGATGAACTGAGATTAGTAGTGTTGTGACCCGTAATACTTTAATCTGTCGGCTCATTGCCCACCTTATGCCTATGCAAGAATATCTTGTAACGGTATCTGCATATAAGCAGCTGCTCCTTCTAATACATTCGTCTGCCATCTCGTCACCTTTAATTGAGTTTTATTGAGCTTGAACTACGGTTAATTTTGCTCTTAATGTGTGGGCTGATAGTATTCTTCTAGTGTTTATCAGCATTGCTTGCTTGGCTTAAGAAGATGCATCTTCCAGAATCTGACTACTCTTCTTACAGCTGTGTGCTTGAGCTAAACTTATAAGCCACATCAAAACTGTCAATTTGTCACGATGCAATGGAATTTCTATAAAACATCAATTCCTTAAATTGCATTTGATTCCTAAAGTTATTCAGAGAATTTGCTGAACTTTACATTATTCAAATGATGGATTTTCGAAAATATTTTTGTGATATTTTTTTTTGTCAATTGTAAAGTACAGTTACGCACCTATTCAAAAAGAAAAAAAAAAGGAGAAGGAAAACCATTGTATAAAATTTTTATATCAGACAAAAGAGTTTTATAAATTTCAGTTATTTGATTTTTTTCATACCCAAATTAATCATTTCCATACAATGAACCCAAAAGACAACCGGAACTTTATTTTTACAACACAAATAGAAAAGAAAAGAGCAAAAAAAAAAATATATACAGGATAAAAGAAATGTGTGTCCTGGATTAAACAAAATAACCGCGCATCACATTCTAATGAGCTGAGTTCAGTTGAGTTGAGAAGAGAATCCATCGAACAAACTATTGATTGAGCACGATCAAGGCAGTCAGAGATCCTGACCGAGATAAATATTGTAGCAACCAGCAACCCTTCTTACCCCTTTCGAATTGAAAATGAATCAATGATTCGATGATTCGCATTTGCTTAGTCAAATCACAATCGAGTGATAAACATGATCATGATGATGATGATGTTGATTTGGTATGCCGACAAAATAACCCTGAAGATGCGGAATCCCTATTAATGGTTTGCTTCAAGAGTACGAGTGAGTTTGCGCACTTTTGCTTGTGTGCTATTTTGTTTGGGTCGAAGACTTGATTTGGGAAACCCAACCTAACGTGACCCTGCGCACTTTTGTGGTGCGCATATGCAAAAGGACATCATAACTTTTTTCATTCTTCTTGTCAGGATGCGCGCATGTAAATTAATAGCAAATAGCAATGGAAAGGGAAAAGGAAAAAGGTTGTCTATGGTTGTCTATGATTGTCCCTGATCATCCTAATGTCAAATGCTCATAAAAAATTGTCTGTGACCTTTTTTACATATCCTTCTTCATTCTTTTATGTTTGTCCTTTATTAGTTCCGGTTTTTTCTGGAGGGGTAAACTTTTTTATGAGTATGAATTATATTTTGTTGTGTTTTTTGTATCGGTCATGACCCCTTCGTTTGGTTTTTTTTTGAAGGTATATGGGTCGCTAGCATGTTTCACATTGGAAATGATTTTTTTTTTGTTATTCAATATTCGCGGGTACGAATCCTAATGCACTCTCTAACTCCCTGTCTCCCTCTGTTTCTCTCTGTCTATATATATACAATATATGTTTCCATCTCCTTAAGTCGAAAACACTTCAAATTGATCAAGCGGACACAGGAAGCGCAACTCGATGCTATGCTATGCGACTCGTGGGAATGATGGAAAGATCCATTATGCGTTGCATAAATCAAAGTACAGCTTAATACAAGAATTTTAAGGCTCCGCTCCTCTGCTCCTCCCGTCTTTCTCGCTTCAATCTCATCTTTCGGTTTTCATATTTATTATCTTATTCGACAGTATATACATAAGTATTATATTATGTGTATATGGTAGGGGTACTCATCCTCAATACATTTATACTACGAGTGAGTAAAATGTTGTTGTCATCATTAGCAAGCGGAAGCAGGCCTCGTTACCAACTGCTCCATAAGTGTAATATGTTTTTATTGGATGAGGCTGGCAGTAAGGGGAATTTTGGGGTAAGCATCCAAATGGACACACATGTGTCATGCCAGGCCAACACCATAATTCACATTCATAAGATATTGTACATACTTACATACTCGTACATACATACATATGTCCATATGTCCATTGGGCTTGTGACAATGATGCTGATCACTGAAGTTGCCAAGCAGCTGCCAAACGCAATCTTATGACGGGGCAGCTACTCACACGGACTCACTCAGATTCAGATTCACTTTCTTAGACTCAGTGAGGCGTTGGAGCGCATCAAGTATTTGTTGTAGATAAACATCTTTCAGTAAAGTCATCGTTTACATTTTGTATTCGTCAACAACACTCGTTTCATTTCATTTTATTATATCTTTTGGGTAATTTTGTCTCATGGACCGTGAAACGTGTAACATGCATTCAGTCAGTCAGTTAGTCTCTTACAATTTGGATTAATGCCTAAAAGCCGGCTGCCATTAAACTTTACCCTCAAATGCATTCAACGTTCTGAGACTCCCCCAAGCAAAATGGATTACTCTGATCCTCTCTTCTGAAATCATATAAGATAGAGAGCTGAAATTTTCCACGAACGTTTCTTTTTACCTCTTATACAAAAACAAAAACAAATTAAAATTCATGTTCTTATTAGAAAAACTTTTTTGCTTTTTGTCCTATCGAACTGAGACTTGGACACTATAAATTTCCAAAACAGGTGCAGTCTGTTTGTCGGAACCAGCCGAATTGAACCACTAGAGGGAAACTTCCATACAAACCACCCATTTAAATACAGGTTCAAATTAGAAAAATTGTTTGTTTTTTGTCGTATTGGACTAAAATTTAGACACTGCATGTTTTTAATCAATATCCATAAAATGCGTAAATTCCAAGACCCTAGATTAACTGGATCGTATAGCTCCCATACAAACCCAAACATAAATTAAAATTTTTATTAGAAAAACTTTTTTGAGTTTTGTGTTATCGAAACGAAATTTGAACAGTATAAGTGTCTGATCCATAGTCGACAACCATTCAGATTTCAAACCCTAGCATTACTGGATCGTAGAGATCCCATACAAATATTTCGGTTTCAGTGTTGAAATACTCTATGTAAAATCAAATCAATAATTAAATATTTCTGAATGCTCTGTCACAAAGCGTAGTTAAAAACAATTTCTAGGGCCTGCGTGCAGAGTATATTAAATTCGGCATAGGCGAAGTTAAACTTCTTTTTATTTATTTTAAACCCTTATTCTTTGCGCCCATATTTAGTAATAAGTATGCTCAATATTCCGTTAGTTTCAGTTGGATTTTCCAGTTGCATTTTCTTTGAAAGAAAGTTTTATAAGCACATAAGTATTATGACATAATGTGGTTTTATCCAAAAAAAAAAAAAGTGGGTCTTGTGTCCATGTAAAGATTTTCATCTTTACTTAAAAATTGTTTTTATTATTCTGTATAATATTTTGATTCCATCCGCTTAAATCAGATCATAGCCATTATCTGCAGCAGTCTCTAGTACTGACTTCAATCTCATGTGAATTGATCTCCTATATGGTAAACCCAGGTTTATGCAAACTGTGAACATGCTTCGTAATTAACTTTACTCCAAATTTCTTTTAGCTTTTATTTCTTTCATATAAAATTGTATTCAATTGCAAATGAAGCTCATTTCATTTTATTAAAGTCAATACAAAAATAAAGTATAGATTGTCTGCCACATTGGCTCAGAGGATAGTGCACTGCCCTGACATCCCAAGAGTCGTGGGTTCGATTCCCGCTCAAGGCAAGTCTGGTCCTGCATTTTTCTAATTTCCTCGCTATTGCTCATATTAAAAAATACTAAGTTGTAATATGTAATCATAATCTTAGTTCTAATAAATAAAGTGTAGATTAGGAATTCGTCCGAAAGTTATATATTTTACTAATAAATTTAATGAATTCTTATGTTTCACAAATGAAAAAAATGGCTCCAAATGGAAAATACACGTTGAATTTGGTTCGGCAAAAATAAGATTTTCACACTTTTACGACACAAATCGGGTTACTTGCATTGATCAACTTGTTATCGGAGGAATATAAAACAAATAAAAATAAATGCAAATTATATAGCTATAAAAAAGGAGGTTTACTTACCAATTTCGGACTTTTTGGCGAAACTTGACCTTGATGAAGTCACTAGTTCACATGGAGAATAAGAGTCCTACTGGAAGAATACGTTAGATGTGGTATAGATGGTATTATAAATGCAAATTAATATCTATTGTGGTTACTTACTCGTACCCTCAACACTTCCTTCTCCCAAATGTTTTTTTAAGAATCTTTTTAGAGATTCTTTTCGTCGGTTTCTTTTTCTTAAACAACTTTTTGCTGCACGGTTTGTTTTTGCGAAAAACACCTTTCTTAGCATTCACTCCACTCCTGCGCAAAGATAATTTTCTACCTACTCGCTTGTATTTATAGGCGGGATTTCTACGCCTAGAACTTGTATTTTTGACCTTCCTAGCTGGTCCTCTTCTGCGCATAGCTCTTTTGTTTCGTCCCTTTAACTTACGCGATTGATTTTGTTTGTCACTTTTGTATTCATTTATTGCCGAATTTAGTTGATCTAATGGCACCGTAAAGTTAACGTCGAAAAACATTTTTGCGCCTTAGATAAAAATAAAATTATAATGCGCCAGTAAAAAATATAACAAGAAAAAATTTTAAGAAATATAAAAATTTAGCACGTCTACACTTTAAATACAGAATTATAATGAACAAACTAACAAATCATTTTAAACCAGGTTAACTTCGATCTGATTTTTTGAAATTGAAATTTTGGTAATTTATAATATGTACAATATAGCAGGCGGTTTTTTCTAAGGGGCAAACAAATCAAAAAATATTTAATAGTAATGTTTCCTTTTTTGTCCTTGATTCTATTGCTGTGCATTTGTTAAACCCAGTTTTTTAATATTGCGGAAGGATAAAGTAGATTCAATACCATTAGCACATTAGCATGGCAATATGCTTTAAGAACTGCAATAGACGTGAGGACTTCTTTAGTTTTTCTGTATAAGGCTTAATGCATTTCTATCAGTAGATATATATAATCGATTGTTCAATGCCTGTCTTTTTAAATCACAACTAATTATTACTTCAAATAATTTTCCTTCTTTCTTTTCATGTTAGCAGAACTGACTCCAATAAGAAGCATTGGAGAAGAAATTGGCATGTGAAGAAAAAATGTCTAAGAAACGCTAAGAAATTGGAAATTTATTGTAAGTTTACGTAGACTAAAGAGGAAAGGGTAGCTTCCTTGAAGAGTAGGATTGTCAAAGTTTATTCTGTTATATTGTAGAATGTTACAAGACGAAGCTTAAGAAATGTGTAGCACTGAAACTGGACTTGAGTGATGCTTTCATAATATTGATGTTTTTTTTTTTTGTATTTAAACATTAAATTCAAGAATGAAACATATTTTAGGTTTGGTATCATTTTGTAAGTAAATAAAATGATCATTTGAAAAACATAAGGTTTGCTATTTACATACATAGGATATCCAAAACGAAAGATATTATAGACAAGAGGCTAAGAGCTCCATGATGCTTCTGGTGTCTAAATAGAAAACTGTCGATGTTTCTTAGGGCTGCGTTAAAATGGCAATGCAAATAGTTTGCGCAAACCCATTAATCATTAATTATATATAAAAGACAGAATAAAGCTACATTAAAAGGTAAAATGACTGCTTTGGTTTGATTTGCATTCCAAAATTGTGTATTCTGGATGAAATATTATTCTTTGAACATTACTTTAGCCCGATAGATAGATATCTTTTTCAACTATAAGCGTCCATATACCATATAGGTCACAGGATTACTGGATCGCATAGCTCCCTTACACATAAGTATTTCGTAGTATATATTGAAATGCAGAATGAATACTGTCTGTACCCCACAGTGAAATCAATAACATAATATTTCTGTAAGCTCAATTACAGAAGCGTATGCAAAAACGTGAGGAATGAGGATTATTATAGCTTTGGCATATTCTGAAGAAATCTTTAAACCATGATAACAAAAAATGTAATATTATTTAATTGGTATTTTAATAGAAAATTTGAGAAATTTTAGAAACCCATTTAAAAGTTCTTTAAATTTTTAATGGGCATCATCATTAGTTTAAAAGAAATTCTATTGCAAGCAGTGTAAGTATTGAGGTCATCGATCTCATTATCTCTTACCATTTTATTATAGACCTTCTTCTTTAGAATTTGTTCTAAGAAATTAAAGTTATAAAAAAATGGCAAAATGCATAAATTTTGAACAAATAATATTCATAGACCATTTTGGATTCAAAAGATAAAGGACAAAGGAAATGTTAATAAATGATTCAAAGTGACACCTTAAACTGGGATTCTATGATATTTTGTATTTTAATATTTAACTCTTTACATTAATTTAGGTGGCAAAATTAACAATGGCAGCAACAATAATTTATAACTTTATGAATCGTGGGAAATATTTACAGAATTCTTGCTGACTTTCACTTTTTCTTTTCTTTTTGGCATAGGGAAATGTCATGCGGAGTTAACAAGTGTTTTTACTCATATGAGTGACTCTGTGATAAAATGAGATACGAGGTTTTTCTGAATTTTAATAGATTAGACGCACAAACGATTGAACGAACGAACATATGTGTTACAAATTTCGACTTACCTATAATAATTAACAAAAGGCGCCTTAAACCAATGGATAAGTAAACGAAATGAAAGGAAAGGACAACGAGAATCGTACATTGATTTCCGGTATTTTCCCACAGTTTCATTCAAATCATTCTCGTCAATCACTATTCCATTGCTGACCGCATCTAACACCAAAACCAGAACCAGAACAAATGAACGAACGGATGAAAAAAATACAAGTAGAAGGAAGGGAGTAGTAGTAGAAGTAGTAGAAGAATGAAAAGGACAAATAAATGTAGCAAGTGTATTGAGTTGAGTTAAGTGATCTGATCCTAGGTAGCCAAATGTTCTTCGTCGGATCGGTCAAGTGGCGATCAGATAGATCACTTTTGTTCACTGAAGAATGATGATGCTAAACTAATGAGTTTTGGGTTATGCTGAGCATGTTTTATATTATGTTATGCTAGAAGATGTGAAGGATCAAACACAGTTGGGGTCCTGTTACTCGTTCAGTCAGACAGTTAGTCTGTCAGTCTGTCAGTCAGTCAGTCACTCGATCGTTCGTTGCTCTATTGCTTATCTTAGATTTGTATGTAGTATAAGTAGTATTGTGTTTTGTGTTTAGTAAACACATCACAGTTCTGTTCGGGTCTCTTATCTTCTACCATGTATGTATATCATGCATACTTGATACCTGCTGTGCTGCATAAAACTGTTTTTCTTTTTTTTTTTTTCTTTTTACCTCTGCTCTGGGTTCGTTGGCTATTCAAACTCACATCTGGTACCGTTAAATAACCAAAGCCCCGAATCAGTGCAAAAGAAAATCAAATGAAAGTAAATCAAGGATGAAAATGCACTTGGCAGTTTATTCATTTTATTGTGTCCTTTCTTTTATTTTCATTTTCGTTCATTCCTTGCCCATATCTTGTTTTTTTTTTTTTTTGGTTTGTTCTTGTTGTTGTTCTGTTTTGCGGTCAATACACTTCCTGCGGGACATGACAGTTGTTCCTATGTTCATCATCATCATCTTCATCATCTTGAGTATTGTTGCCTTGCTTAGTTCACCCGCTCACTAACTACAGACTCTAAGGAATGATTGCTTTGTCGGTCTATTGTTATTTTGTTGCTAATTATTATTTCGGTAAAAATCAAATATTCTTATTATGTTTGGGTCCCTTTTCGGATATATACCTTAATTGCGAATTAGTTACAAGTTAGAGACATTAAGTCTCATTATTGTAAACCAATTGCATGGACACAACACAAAACAATTATTGCATTGTACTAAGTAGTAAAGTATTTAAACATTTGTTACTATCAGCCATCAGTTTTAGAAGAAAATAATGGGGCCTTTATTCTGTGTGTGAAATATACATATGTATATACATAAGTATGAGTATCAATAATAAATGATTTCATTTATTATTTATTTTATTTATCATTTTGAACTGAATGCTTAAAAAAAAAATATGATTTTTGATTTGTAAATAATAAATATTTAGTATCTCAAGTATCTTATTTATGAAATGAGTCCATTAAAATTGTCTATAACTTGGTAAGTATATTTTGAATATCTAAGTTTAATATATAAATATTCTATATTAGAATCGGAAGTTAAATACTTATGTATATCACCTATTGAGGGATAGAAGTTTGATTAATGTGGAATGCAGATTGTATCCAAAGAGCTGAGTTCTAGAGCTGTCAATGTTTTGTCTATGGGACAATTTTTTTTTTTTTTGGGAATGCTTCCCACCCAGAACCCAATATAAAAGAACATAGAAGTCATTTTGTAACTTCACTTGCTCATCGAAACTCCAAAAGAATCGAAAAAAAAGAGCTTAATCATTTCAGTAAATAACTAGGCTATATCAGTTCTTTTCTCTATTTATTTTTTCCATATTTATTATCTATTGTATATTCAAAGAATCTAGGCCAAGGTGATCCCTAGAAAATCTTTACACACTAATCATCCAAAAGGTGATTGATTGAGAAATTATTACCACAAAATGGGCAGAGGGCAAGGTTTTTTCCTTCGAGGAAATGTTGATGAGTGAGTAGGACTGTATCCCGTTCTCAACTGGAGACTTTTAAAAGGTTTAGATTTATTGTGCTAGTGTATCTTTTAGAATGTTCCTTACCTTAAGACAATAAAGTACTTGGATCTTGTCATTTAAATTGCCTGCGTTAAGTACTTTTTTTTTTTTTTTTTTTTCTGTATGTTAGTAGGACTGTCCTTAATTACTATGCCAAAAATAAGCGCGATCTGTCAGTCAGTTTGTTAACAGCAGCTGATTTTATCAGTCCACCTCAGTAGTTCTCGGTGAATTTTACAATGGAAAAAAATATTGAACAAAGAGTTTATCTCAAATTTTGTATTTTGAACGAAATTTCTTGTGCCGAATCGATTCAAATGATGGAGAAGGCTTACGGTGAGTCTGTTTTATCGAAAACTCATGTTTGCGATTTAAAGACAGTCGGGAGATCGTCGAAGACTTGCCTCGTTCCGGATGGCCATCGACCTCTGGCACTGACGATAACGTCAAAAAAGTTAAAGAAATCGTGCTCGAAAATCATCATGTTAGTGTTAGAGAAATAGCACATGAACTCAACATAAACCATCTCGCTTAATTATGGTCAACCGTTTGGGCATTCAGCGTGTCTCCGCTCAGGTCGTTCCGATTGAGCTGAATTTTCTCCAAAAATTTCTCATCGGGCCACGATTATCAACGATAATAAAGCCAATAACGCGATAAACACCATCGACCAGCCACCCCATTCATCTGACTTAGCTCTGTATGAATTTTTCCTGTTCCCCAAACTCAAATTGCCGCTACGGGGAACCCGGTATGACTCCACAGACTGCATCAAGCAAAATTCGCCGAGAACTACTGAGGTTGAAAAAGATAGCGCTCATTTTTGGCATAGTATTTAAGGACAGTCCTACTAACATACAGAAAAAACATCTATTATACAGGTACAATTTCAGAAATAGGTTTTAAGATATTGATAATTTTTTCCTTACTTTGTGTATAAGTTCTTTGTGCCGGACATAGTGTCAAAGCTTGTTTGAAATCAAGGAACACAACAGATCAATAATATTATACTTCACTTTAAACGCTTTAATTACTTCGTTCACAATTCTATGAACTTGTTCTTAATCCTTGGTTTCGACGAAATTTAAATTGGTGATTGTATCGCACTCAGCTAGTGGAAGCACTCTCCGAAGAAATATTATCTATAAAAAAGTCTATAAGGCCAAATGTTGGTTTTATGATGATCAGATCAGTTGGGTTGACATCAGCATATGTTAAGTCCTAAGTGGTTATAAAGATCACAACATATCTCGAATAACTAAATCACTGAACCCACACCCAATAAAACATTGTAGTAGATTAAAGTTAACATTTATTAATTTTGTTAAGCACATGCCAAAATTTCCACGATTAAACTTTAAATTTTGATAAATGACCACTTATATGGAAAAAAATTAACACACAATACTTTGGTTGATTTGATTGGTTGTTGTTTAAGTTCTAAATGCATCACATACAAGACTAGTGTCGTAAAGTCATCAAAAACTGCGCTATTTGAAAAATATATATAAAAGATCAAAAATAAAATATAAATTCAAATTACATCTATCACTATTGTGGTTACTTACTCTTAATGCTCTTCACTTGTGATTGCATTAAAATTTTTTGAAATCCTTGTTGGTTAAGTTGCGACAAATCCGGGCGTACAATAATATAGACAAAACAGTTTAGGTTTGAGACATATCTGGGGTTAAATAGGAACATCCGTGTATATCATAAGTAGGAATTTTGATAAAATTGGTACAAAGGAAAACTTATCTCAATTTGCGTCAAATTCGACCGAACTAGAATCACTTGGCTAAGTACAAAGAATAGTTTTAGAATAATATTTAGTAGATTTGTATAGGTATTGTGATTACTTACCAACAACAATAAGTTTTCGTCGGTGCTATCATTTTGAGGCATTAGACAGCTTAAACTTTTCTCAACACTCGCACATTTCACAGCACTCACACTTTTCTTGCGGAGATTTTTCTTCAAAGCGGCCTTGGGGTTTGCCTTGTTGGTTCTTTTCTTCTGAGCGGTCTTTTTTCCTTTTTTATTACGCAACCTCTTTTTGCATGCCGGTGCTTTTCGTACACTACGCTGTTTTTTTAGCCTCGCTTTTGATTTAGCTGATTTGGTCAGTCTACTGTATCGAGTGGATCTCGCAGTTGGTGCCAATCGACCACATCGAGCTGATCTAGCTTTACCAGTTCTAGCTGTCTTTGATTTCGATCGCGATCGTCGTGATGTTCCAGGTGCCCACGATTTCGATCTTGTAGATCGTGATGTCTTCGCTTTTGAAATAGACCTTCTAGATAAAGCTAAGCTTGAAGATCTCGCTTTCTTCGAACTGGATGCAGATGGTCTAGCTTTCCTTGCTCTCGACCTGGATCGCCTAGCTCTCCTCGGTCTTGCAGATCTAGATGGTCCAACGGCTATGTTGTTAATCGATTGGTTCTCGTCTTCACCAGCAACAATTTTAACTAGTTCCAGCATTGCTGGTATTTTGCATTTAAAATGCACCGTCATCGTGTATCAAAATAAAACAAAAAAATTACAAAACATATATAATTTTTTTAACAGAATACACTTTTAATCTCGATACGATTTCGAAATTTAATGAACTAAAACCAAACAAGTTTTGACTTTTTCACATTGAAATTTTGAACGGCATACTTAGATTGATGATAATATGATTGTCTAGTATTCCTTCTAGTAATTTCCTTGGTTTCCTTGGTTACCTTGAATATTGGATATTAAAAGTCCTCCGCATATGTCTTGAGATACTTACATTTTTGATATTTAATGCTGAACCGGAACAAATCAAGACTTTATATGTGCAAACAAACTCAGATTACATCTGTACTAATTTGAAACGTCTCGTTAAAAATTGGAATGATAGTTTGAATATTTTTATTTTGGTGTGGATCACATTTTTTCTTTGTAAAAGATAGTTTGGGTAATGTCCATTAAAGGTACATAATTACATTTATTTATGTATATATTATTTATTTATAATTTGCAAATTTTGCAAATGGATTCGGCTAAAGATTCGGTCTCATGCCACATCCTACAATTGACACGAAAGGATTTCCTTCAAATATCCAACTTAAATTATCAAATAGAGACTAAAATAGAAAGACATCTCCTTAATTTTTACCATAAAGTCTTCAATTTGAATTCTTAAATATATTTCGAAAGTTATTCCAAATCAGATACTGATTCGTTTAGATGATGTGTGTCACGAAAGTGATTCAGTTCAGAAAGCAAAACTATGAGGACAAAAATAACGTATATCCAAAATTTTTACCATAAAATTTCCAGGGCATCAATACCATCAAGAAATTGGTTAATTGTAATTTCAGATGAATATTTCATTCGCTGAAATGGAATTTAATTCGTGCTTGGGAGCAAACTTTGTACTAAGAGTAAAATATCTAATTTTATTAAAAGAAATTAAAGGAGATAAATATAGTTGCACAATGCATGTATTTAGTGTTTATAAGGAATGTTATCAAGCTATGTAGATTGTAGACTTCCATTGTTGATTTACTTTTCTATTTGCAGAGTACAGTTTCCTTTGAAAGTTTCTAGGTATACACAGAGTATCTACAGTATTTTCGTATTTGTTTTAGCTAATAAAAGAACATTTTCTGTATAGTATTATACTACAATATTTAGTAGATACCGCCAACATTCACATTCAAATGTGTTTAATGGAAGAAAGCAGATACTTTTTCATTTCATTTCATAATTATTAATTCATGGCTCACAGAATGCAATAAATGTTTTTATTTGTATTTCCAATACAATTTTTAGGTTTCTTTCCTTTTTATTATTATTGTATTTTTTCTTTTTTTTTTTGTCGAAGAATATTCGTAAAAAATACAATGTACAATATAATGATGATGATGATGAAACTAGAACCTGATCATATTGTGTAATCTAAGATGCTCGCGGGTTTTTATAGCGGTACCAACATCCTGGCTCCAGTATAAAGAAAATAGAATAGAGCAGAAAGAAAAGAAAGGAAAGAAAGAAAACATCAAAACACACACACACACACACACACACATTAAAAAAGAAATGAAACGGTACACGAAAGACTTAAAGGACGAAGGATACATTCATATGTACATATGAGTATGAGAGGACAACAGGAATCTAAAACCACTTTAAACGCCTCCAACACTTAAGGAACATAAAGATCATCAGCTTCAGTTCAGTACAATAGTGGACGACAACGACGACGACGAGGAGGACTAAGACATGGAATGGAGTGGCAGAGGGCGAGTGAGGGCGAGTGTGATCGACCTAAAAATGAGAACGTGAAATGTGAACGACCAGCAAATAACAAATAATACAAAAGGACCGGCCGCTTCTGCTTTATAGAACATTGGCCTCAGATACTCATAAAAAACAACAAAACAAAATACTTAAATAAAGACCTAGCGGTTTTTTAACGAACACAATAAACTTGGAATTTCCTATTTCTATGCGAATTCAGAGTTTTTGAGTTCTTCAGTCTTCAAAGATGCTGATAATGTTGCTGAAGATGCTGTTGTTGATGGATGGATGACGATGATGATGATGATGATGATGAGGACAAGGCCTGCCTGTCATCTGATGTGAAGGCCTTTTTCGCATTTCTTTCTCTATTCTATTTGATATCCTTCAAAAGAACGGTATTTTATTTGTTCATTTTTTTTTCTTTTTTTTTTATGTAGTTTGGGTCAAGGGTGTGCCTGGAGGGGGGACGGGAGAGGGCAGCTGATGATTCCCTCCCTTGGATCGCATTTACAGAAGTATTTTGATTTGCCCTCCCTCTCTGGGTCATGGGTTTTTCTGAATGCGAAATAGGATGGATTTTAATTAAAGAACTTTAAAGGACTCAGAAGACCAATGAGACCAACCGAGTGAGTGAATTCAATAATATTATTACGCATTAAGGCAAAGGTACAACACGATAGAAATAGTGATTTTTATTTTCAGTACAGGTAACAATGGCAATAGCATGCAACCCATATACTCATATGTATGACCCTTAATGACCCTTAAAAAACCAATCTATACGTTACAATCTGCGTTGCATCCGTTTTTTGTTTTCATTGGATTCCTTTCTTTTAGTTTTCTTTTTCTCACTTCTGCTTGACAAATTTGTGTCTCTCTGAACTGAAGATGACTGATGCTGAAGATTCTAATCTTAGAGGATAGGGGATACGGGATAGTTTTGTGCATCCTTTTGCACATCTGTTTTTTAACCATTTGTGGAGAGATTATTTACTACTTTCATAAAAAAAAAAAAGAAAGAAAGAAGAATGAGAGTGAGAGCCATTAGACATGTGTAACGAAATGCGTATCCTTATGCGCAATACGATTATTGACCTAAAGATACATGTATGTTTGTATGTATGTATGTATACATTATCTTGTATCTTGCATCTTAGGATGACAATAATACAAAATACAATGCAATTATTTTTGCAATCTTGCAGTAGATGAAAGTTACCGATTTTAATAGAATCGAATCGAATCATTTTCGCCATCATCATGTAAGTATGCACATACGAGGGGCACTACAAAGTTTTACAATCTGTCGATTAACGATCTGATATTTCCATCGTAAAGTTTAGCATTTTTTAGCATACTCGTACTTAGAAAGTTTTGTCACATCGATGCTATTTGTTTACTTTATGTTAACTTTGAAATTTCATCTCGAGAACAAAATGGATGTAAATTGTGAATATTTTCGTGTGAAATGGATTAACTTGGCAAGATAGTGTAGCTTTTGATGATGAAACATCTCATAAGATTAGCGCATATTGCTGGTTTCTGGATTTCTATCGTGGATGCTCCACGCTGCAGGACGAATTTCGTAAAGATCGACCAAAAACAGCTGTTACGACCAAAAACATCGATGAAGTAAACAGTATGGATGTTCCAAAAGGATGACAATCCAAGAAAATTTGTTCGAAGCACATCGAAGAAAATAGTGGCCTGTTTCTTTGGAATAACCAGACATATTGCAACCATGTCACTAGTGGAACGTAAAATGGTCAATTCTGTGTGGCACACGCAAATCTTTTTACCAGAAGTCGAACGCTCCAAGTTCGATCATTCTTCATCATGACAATACGAATTCTCACACTACGGCTGAAATAATTGATTATTAGAAGGCCTAAAACGTTGAATGAATGGATCATCCGGCATACAGCTCCAATTTAGCACCGAATGATTTTTTTTCTTTTTTGTTCTCAACAGTGAAGAACAAACTACGTGGTTAATGATTTTCGACACACGAACAATCGGTTGATGCATTCCAACAGCATGTTTTGGCGTTACCTCAATCGGAGTGGAAAAGTGCTTCCAAAATTGGCTTAAGCGTATGTACAAGAGTATTGAACTTCATGAGGAATACTTTGAAAAGCAAAAAATGTATTTTTGAATCCAAACAATACGTATTTACTTCCCATTGCAAAACTTTTGTAGTGACCCTCGTATATTATTTACGATTATTTGAGAATGTCTAATGAATGAATATGTTGAAGGCTTGAAGCATCCGTCATAGACTCTCTTGATCTTTTTATATACTCCTTGTTTTTATATTGTATGAAAATATGTGTAAGACTTCCTAAGAAAGCAATTCTTCAACTTAAAATTTTTATTAAAGTATTTATTTTATTCATTCCTAAAGTTACAGGGTTCATTTCTAAATAATATTAAACTGAATACCAAAAATCTCTTTGGAATCATCCACCATATACTGCAAAGCTTACAGACAGATATTAGAAAAAATCTCAAAAATTCAGACTATTTTAAGTCATTTTTTAAGAAATCACAGCAAATTATAAAAATCAGCTAGGAAAGCACTTACGCATTGCGAAGATCCGCCTGATGTTTCGGTTTCATACCATATCCCACAGAGGACATGGAAGGATTTCCTTCAAATCTCAAAGAAAACTATTTACTTTCATTACATATTTGCAACATTAGGTCACTGAAATATGATGTCCAGTGGACTTCTGCCTGAATGCGTTTGAAACGACTTTTGAATCATTCACTTTAAAAAGAGTACATCATTTGCCGAACCCATTTAAAGTGAATGTGAATGAATTTTACGTTGAATTTCGTTTCTGTAATGTGAATGTTGTTCTTATTCACATATTCGTTTGTATTTATGTTGTGAATGAAAGTGAATGTTGGTGGTACTGGTACGAATAAGTGAGTAAGTCGTTTAACGAAATGAAATAACAGAGAAAAACACAAAGAAGACGAAGAAAAACTCAGCAGAGAGTCGCGTCCCTTATCAGCAAGTAAGTATGTATGTCTTATTATTTCGATTTACTTTGTATTGTATAGTATAGTATTATAGTATTGTATTACCCATCGTTTTAGTTGTACCCATTGTTTCATTCTGAATATTTCCAATGTGAAGGCACAAACTCATTCCATTCATTCAGACTGTACTCTGTACTTCTTCTTTGGCAAGACATCAATTACATACAACCTTTGTTAGCAATGTGAATGTGCTACTGCACGTCTCTAATGTCCAAATGATATGAACATTTTTGGTTCACACTAAGCATAAGGCTATTAATATGTTTGAAAATAAACAAATTTAATTAAGTCCTTTGCTAAGATTATTAGTCTCATGATGTCTGAGACCCCATCCATATATTTTACTGGATATGGAAATGATCAGCGTGACGAGGGCAATCGATATCTGTGATCGTCATGCATTTAGTTTTCACTCCAACAATCTGAAATTTGACATAGAAATCATCTATTGTCCTAAGCAATAGATGGTACATTAGAAAAGTTCTACTTTTCAGTTAAAAACAAGAAGCTGCATTTTAATGGTGGGTTTGTATAGGACGTCCGATTAATTAGACTGAAATTTGGACACTGTAAGTTTCTAAAACATTTCCACTAACCACGTTAGTTTCAAGACCGTAAGGTTACTGAATGGTATAGCTCCAATACAAATCTATACGTTTTTTGTATGGGAACCCCTTTGAATTTTTAATTTATTTTAAGTAGTTTTAGTATTTGTTGCTATAGCCCCGATAGATTTACACATTTTGTGAAAATCAACTTTCAATTTTCTATTTGACTGAGGACGGTCGGACTGAGAGCCAGCGTAGCTGGGTCCGGAGCCTAAAAAAACTAAATTTTGATGCAGGACTCACCACCCTATTTGTACACATGTAGAGAAATAAATGTGTTCAACAGTTTGACTTTAGTTGTACTACAATTATATGTATGTATATAAGATTTATTGGTTTTAATTATTTTTATGAATTAACGACAAAAAAAAAATCTTATGTATTGTATGTATTTTGTATCCTCTTGTTTTATTTACTCCATCGCCATTATTGCTTCACCTTACCCTTCACAACTTTTTATTACATTCATTCTTTGAATAAAGATTCACTTCACCAGCTTTTCCTTTTATTGCATCTATTACTATCATTTTTTTCCTCTTCTTAATTTTCTTCATCTACATCGACATCTATCTCCATTTCAATTTCATCTTCCTTCTTCACCACTTCCTCGTTCTCCAAATCTAGTTTCCTCCTTTTCTTCTCCACTACATCATCATCATCATTATCCTTTTGCGAATCATTTGCTTCGCAATTCTGCGAAACCATATTCCCATTCATCACTGCACTGTTCATCATATTGATACGTGCATTGTTTTCATAGTACATATTTAACATACTACGGAAAAACATTACTGGATGTTGTGGCAGATCCATTAAATGCTGTAAGCGAGTCATTACATTTTCTTGATTATCAGTCATAGCCTCAATAAACTCTAAAATCCTTAAGATCCGTGAAATTATAAGTTTATTTTCCTCATAAAGCTTATTCATTGCCACAATCTGTTGGTTTAAATCGACTTCTGCGTTTGCCTCAATTTTATCACTACTTGATGCTTGCACTTCCTCGATGCCAGACTCTCTCTCTAGGATTGCTATCACTGTGAGAGCCACACGTTTATGATAGGTAAGAACACCCATGAAATCGTCAACTGCTTCCTTAAAAACACTCTTTTGATCATCTGCAATAAAGTGTTTAAGGAATATCGAATTGAAAATCAAGAATTTGTCTTTTTTTATGTATTTTCTATTTACATAGTATAGTCTTTGTGTACAAAAATAGCAACTTAACGGAAAGTGATAAATAACGAATATTTGAAACAAACATACCATTTAATACCTCGTTAAGATCCATTGCGTTGATTTAATTTAATACGAGTATGTATTTATTTCAATAAAAATTTTTAGAAAAAGTTAAATTTTGCCTGCACAATGTTCGCTTTACTTTGTTTTTTCTTTTACTAAAAAAAAAAGTATTGTAAGTGACAATTGTTAACTTTTGGCGTAGTGTTTTGTGACAGTTAAGAGTCGCTCACACAAAAATGTCAATGTGACGTCATAAGAGAATCGCTGCTTGGTCCGATTTTGAAGTTTTGACGCTGCACAACACTATTACATGTTCATTGCTTACATATGTGATAATCTACATATAGGACTGGCTGGAAATTGTATGAAATACATTCAATTATTATTTTAACATAGCAACTTATTTTCTCGCATCGATGGCATTGTTGCATAGGAACGATTTCTTAAGTGATTTGCCTATCTACTTATTTCCAAAACTTCTTGTTTTGTTTCAGCTAATATTTTATTATTATGTTTAAATAAGGAATTTCACACCAATAGATTTAAATTGATTTTCTTTTATTTATTTATTTATTTTAAAAAATTAGATTATAATTCAAAATTATAACTGAGATATTTTATGAGCAATAGCGAGAACAAAGAATTAAATAATATTATTGTAATTTAAAATTAAATAAGTTTAAGAAATGGTAACAATGTCTAATTCAGTACGACCGGATGGGTATTCATATTCTCTATTCGAACTCATATACAATACTTTATTGTAGAATTGAGCGAGCATTTGGCCCATTGCAAGACATGCATGGAAGATTTTGATCATATTGACTTCCTTTTGGAAACCCACGCAAATCGATGCAACTACTGGTAAGCAACAAAATCGGGGAACTAATGTGGTAATGATGAAAGCAAATATCTTGTAATGTTTAAATTTAATAAATCAAAAAGAATCACTCGGCTTCACTAACTTTCGTTTTTCTCTTTACAACTTCACTTTCTGAGAATGTTTGTATGGAATGAATGCATGGACGACTGTACTTTTGAAATGCTGAGTGGCTTAGCAAAA
The DNA here is from genome assembly GCA_037043295.1 of Amiota minor. Lineage (NCBI taxonomy): Eukaryota > Metazoa > Arthropoda > Insecta > Diptera > Drosophilidae > Amiota > Amiota minor. The sequence goes on from JBAMAW010000924.1 coordinate 76,517, forward strand.
TTACAGTCAATCTCTTCGGAACCTACTTACCTAAACATAAAACACTTGTTAAATTAAGCAACAACATACTTCAATAGTTTAATATTAATGGACATGGACATGGACATGGACCTGGTATTATTGGCATAGTTTTCCAACGTATCAAGGTTTCCTTCGACATTTTAAGTATATACATACTAACCCCATTTGCTAGATTGTTCTATCGCAGTCTTTCTTGGCGCCGAATTTGTATTTGTTTGATAGATGGTAACGAATATACATATATATATATATATATATAATACATTGCAAAATTTGTAGATGGTAAAAAATATGTATAAACTATTTACCAACCAAATGAAGAAATATTTTAATTTACTTTATAAGCATACATAGCAAAATAAATACAAGTTCAAGGGTATCCCACAACCATCTGCTTTTATTGCATAATTTTTGTTGAACTACCTAAATAATAGTGGCTGACACTTCTAAACACTACGCCAAAAGTTTATTATTGTCACTTACAACACTTCTGCTTTAACAAAGAAGAAGATCAAGAAAATATTGTGCTGCGGAAATACTACCACAAAAATTTTTATTGAAATATTTTTATTGAAATGGATTTTAATGGAGATCTTACCGGTATGTTTGGCTTAAATATTTGTAGTTTGATATTTTTGTGCACAAAGAATATACTAAATAGGAAAAATATACAAATTCTTGATTATTGATTCGATATTCTTTAAACACTTTCTTGCAGATGATCAAAAGCGTCGCTTTGAAGCAGATTTTAACGATATCATTCGTATGCTTATTCTGCATCAATCAGAACTATGCCAAGCATTAGAAATTCTATTGCCTGGGTCCCAAGACCAAGTATCAAGCAATGTTAAACCGGTTCCATGCTTATTTGACAGAAATTATAATATAAAGAAACACCTTGACGCCATAATGAGCCTTCAAAGGCAAAATACATACAAGATTCATGGTATCTTAAGGTTTTTACAACTTCTTCCTAGCGGAGCCGACGAAATGGAACGCTTACAATATTGCTTGGAATTGCGAGAAGATGCAGAAACGTATTTCCGTAATATGTTAGTATGCTATTCACATGTCTATGCGATGTCAATGAAAAATTGGCTAATAGTTTTGAAGCGCGAAGCAATTGAGTTGGAAAAGCAGAAGCGAAATGTTGGTGACAATCTAGTGGAGAAAAATAAGATTAAATTAGAATTGGAGAAAGAGGAAGAGGAAGAGGTGAAGAAGGAAGATGAAATTGAAACGGAGATCGATGTCGATGTAGATGTAGAGAAGGAAGAAGAAGAAGAAAATGAAGGTAATTAGGTGGTGAAGTAAATAATATAAGAGGAAGAAAATTCATAGAATATATAAGATTTTTTTTGTTTCGTTAATTTCTAAAAATAATTGAAACCAATAAATGTAATACAAATATAATTGTATTATAACTAAAATCAAACTGTTGGACACATTTATTTCTCTTTATATGTAAATACCATACAAATAGGGTGGTGAGGCCTGCACATAAATTTAGTAAATTTACCAAACGGAACCCTATTACTAAAGCTATACTGGCCCTCCGTCCGACCGTCCTCAGTCGGTATCTCATGAACCGTAATAGGTAGAAAATTGAAGGTTGAGTTTCACGGAATGTGTAGTTCTATCGGGGCTATAGCAACAAATTCTAAAACTACTAAAAATACAATTAAACATTTAAATGGGTGTCCATACAAGAAACGTATGCGATGTAGTAACCCTACGGTCTTGAAAGTAACGTGCTTAGCGAAAATAGCTTAGAAACTTATAGTGGTCAAATTTCAATTTGATCGGACCACCAGAGAGTGTACCTCCCATACAAGCCACCCATTAGAATTCACATTCTTATTAGAAAAACTTTATATGTTTTTTGTCCTATCGAACTGAAACTTGGACACTATCAGTTTCAAAGACAGACGCAGGACATTTGTTGGAACCAGCCGAATGGGACCACTAAGGGGGGTGAAGAGTATTTCATCGCAAGGAATTTGAAATCATTGTAAATGACAAAATCTTTCAATACTATATATTTTTAATAAATAATTTATTTGAAAACGGCAGCCAAAATATTCGCATAGCAGGATAGCAATCTTACAATCCGTTACAATCCTACTACATATGTTTTTAAGTAAAATGATATTATATGTTTGTGTAGATGTCTTCAGAAAGAGGACAGTAAGAGGCAGTTTATTTAGCAAAGAAAGTAATGATAAAGTCGACTTGTTTACTAGTTAGTCTAGGCATGATACCAGCGATTACAGTGCCTTAATTTGGCAATGGCGGCATCCATTCGCTGACATGCAGTCAGGTACCACGTACGATATTCTGGGGAATCTCTGATGTATTCTACTGCTATTGATTGGATGATCCAATGTTAACATCATCAACTTCTTCATATTCGTTGTCAGCCATTGTTGCCCGGTTCATTTTCATAAAGCGATAATGGAAACTAACCAATGATATTTTCTTCTTTCGGACTTGCTTTCCAAAGATTTTCTTTGTTTTAAGGAAGCGTTTTTTTAAACTGCTTTTGCGGGATTTTCCTGCTTCGCCAAATGTTATCGAAAGCTTCAGCTTCCTCTTGCCAAATTTCTCCACACGCACGTGGGACCTTATATCGTCCATTTCCTCTTCGGCTTCATCTTCTTCAAATATAGTCTCCGGTTTGGTAGGAACAAATTTGGAAATATTGTTGCGCATGTAAACTTTTTTGAATTCCGACAAATTTTTCCAAATTTTGAATTCCTTTGTTTTGCATTTTTTAGGGATTCAGTGGTTACGAAAGCCACCTTACAGGCACGTGGAGGCCTTACTCGGCGACGTACACCGCAGCTGGAGGTACCATCGTCCAATTTATTTGTCTGTTGGCTGTTGGCCGGTGCCTGCGCAGCTTAGGGGGTAAGAAGTAGTTGGGATGTTTCCGGCAATTTCGTTACGATAAAGCATTGGGGCGACTGTCCGTGTGCCAAGTTATTTGTCTGCAAATTACATAAATATATTTCAGGCCTTTGGATATATTGTATTCGTGATCTTACCGGCAAAATATTGAAAGGCATGCATTCCCTACCACTGTTGGCCATTGCCTGCGCTGCTTGGATTTTCGTCGCGATGGCAGCTTTAGACCTAGTTGCGTTGCACCGTTTTTTCTTTAACGATATAACCTTTGCTGAAGGGCAGCCATGTACGCTTAATCCTAAAATATTTTATAAAATATTGATCAAAATCTAAGAGAATTTGCACCACAGGATATCATATATGTACATAATCCATGTTTCATATGAGTATGCGCGATGCAAAATTCTTAAAAAGTACCGTCACTGTACTTTTGTGTTTTTTCAAGGTGACCCTTTCGTAAACTGATAATGACTGCACTAATTTAACAAAAGCTTTCAGAGCTTTTTTTATATAGTTTGCCATCTCTTAGGGTGACCAGGGCTAAAAATCAAAAAATGGTAACTCACTCACTTGATGCAAACCATAAACCTGGTAAGTCTAATTTATTTACACTTCCGTTTTCTTCTGATGCGCCAATTGGAGAAGTCGTGTGCTTGTGCTTGTGTAAAAATTGTAAATTAAAATATCTGTGTTATAAAAACAAAAGGCAAAAGAATTGATTTTAAATTTTATTATTGTAGTGAATTGTGATATTTGTGATATTTGTGGTGAACAAAAAGTGGTAAGTTCCTCTCGTTTATATTTTTCCAAATTTGCCACTAAGCCGCTGCAGCTGCAGCTGTATTTTCTATTGCAATAATAGAATAATTTGCAGTGTATGCACATAATTCTTGACCTCTCTTTTTCATTCCTGTTAAGTATTAAAATTTTGACAAAAAATTGAGAATTTTAAATTAACTTGAAATTGTTTTGTGTCATTATCAGCTGTTTAATGATGGCACGCAACAAAAAAAAAAAAAAAAAAAATAACAACGCAACAGTATAAAATCATCTAAAAAATGCAACATATTCTTTTTTTTTTATTAGGAAAATTTTCTCTTTAACAAAATAAATTAAATTCAAATATTTTATAATACTTATTTAAATAATCATATTAATCATTAAAAAATTGTATTATTGTTAGTGTGACAGATTCTCGAACGTCAATTATATCAGTGAAATCAGAGACGAGTGCGTGCAACACGAAGTAGAAAAATGCCAAGAGAAAATCAGAAAAAAGATGACAACGCAAATGAAAACCCTGAAATTAAATCCAATATAAAAGGAGCAATTGTGGTTACAAATGCTTCGCTTCAACTTCCGGTGACATTTATAAAACAACATGAGAATGGACAAAGTATTAAGCCGCAACTTACACCTAAATGTCGGATGGTAAATCTAATCAGTTACTCAGTTACTCTTACAACATAAATACATAAATTTACTGAAATTCTAGGTGCCGTCGATTGGGATCGATAATGAATCCGAAGAAGAAATTGACGTAGTTAGCCTAGAAGATGTACGCCGCCCGACAAAGCGCGCCCAAGTTTCGACATTACAAAGGGATGTTCCTGCGGGATCACAAAACCACTATACTCAAATCCCTGGAAGAAATTTAAGAAATGAGCAGACAAATAAATTACCACCCGGACTTTCGCCTTACCCAATGCCAAATCGTAGCGAAATAGCAGCGACTACTTCTCAGGCCGCCATGGCAGCTACCCCGAAAGCTGCGCAGGCAACGGCCAACAGCGGTAAGGAAGTCTTAGCAGTCAATGTTTTACCTGCACGCTCACGAGTCCAAGGCATCCAAATGCCTGGAACATATATAAGAACTGTGAAGGCAATTAAATTTCCACCCGGATTTTCGCCTTACCCAATGCCAAATCGTGGCGAAATAGCAGCGACTACTTCTAAAGCCGCCATGGCAACTATCCCGAAAGCTGCGCAGGCAACGAACAACAGCGGTAAGGAAGGCATAGCAGTCAATGTTTTACCTACACGCTCACGAGTCCAAGGTATCAAAATGCCTGAAACATATATAAGAACTGTGAAGGCAATTAAATTTCCACCCGGATTTTCGCCTTTCCCAATGCCAAATCGTAGCGAAATAGCAGCGACTACTTCTCAGGCCGCCATGGCAGCTATCCCGAAAGCTGCGCAGGCAACGGACAACAGCGGTAAGGAAGGCATAGCAGTCAGTGTTTTACCTACACGCTCACGAGTCCAAGGTATCCAAATGCCTGGAACATATATAAGAACTGTGAAGGCAATTAAATTTCCACCCGGATTTACGCCTTTCCCAATGCCAAATCGTAGCGAAATAGCAGCGACTACTTCTCAGGCCGCCATGGCAGCTATCCCGAAAGCTGCGCAGGCAACGGACAACAGCGGTAAGGAAGGCATAGCAGTCAATGTTTTACCTACACGCTCACGAGTCCAAGGTATCAAAATGCCTGAAACATATATAAGAACTGTGAAGGCAATTAAATTTCCACCCGGATTTTCGCCTTTCCCAATGCCAAATCGTAGCGAAATAGCAGCGACTACTTCTCAGGCCGCCATGGCAGCTATCCCGAAAGCTGCGCAGGCAACGGACAACAGCGGTAAGGAAGGCGTAGCAGTCAGTGTTTTACCTATACGCTCACGAGTCCAAGGTATCGAAATGCCTGGAACATATATAAGAACTGTGAAGGCAATAAAATTTCCATCCGGATTTTCGCCTTTCCCAATGCCAAATCGTAGCGAAATAGCAGCGACTACTTCTGAGGCCGCCATGGCAGCTATCCCGAAAGCTGCGCAGGCAACGGCCAACAGCGGCAAGGAAGGCACAGCAGTCAATGTTTTACCTGTACACTCACGAATCCAAGATATCCAAATGCTTGAAACTTATGTAAGAAATGTGGAGATAAATAAATTGCCACCAAGACATTCACCTTGCCCAATGCCAAGTCGTAGCGAAAAAGCCGCTAATATCGCAACTACTTCGAAACCTAGTAACGAAACTACCTCTAACGGTTCCACCGAAAGTACCTCTAAAGATGAAAGCAGGGCTGCTGCTGCTTCCAGATTATTAGACCGTCGCACCTAGTCCATTTGTGAACTTTACGATGTAGATGGAGCCACCGATAAAAGTCTGCAGTTATTAACAAAAGCCGCTCACAGATATATGAAGGAAATCATTGAAAACATTATAGAAGTCACTAAATTTCGCATTGTGGCTGAGTCAGATGAGCGTCAACAAGCGCTAAGGAAAGAGGAACGCCTAAAATTGGAATTGGTGTTTGAGTTGCTGGAGGGCCATAAGGCAAAAGCTGAGCGAAATGAAAATAAATCCGGTGAGAAAAGCACTGAGCAGAAGCATCTACATCGAGAGAGACAATTCCTTAATGCCAATGAACGGCATTGGCAGCAGTTGGTGGGCCTCGTTACCGAGCAATGCCTCAAGTCAATGTACCCAATAACAAACCTAATTAATTGTGACAAAACCTGAATATTGTAATGGTCATTTTGATAAAATCATGTTAATTTTAATGGGATGCGATCAGAAGAAATAATTGTACATGTATGTTTTAAAATAGATCTACTACTTAAAAATAGAAATTAATAATTTTCGAATTCAAAATTGAATAATATATACAAAATTCATAATTATGAATATACATACGAGTACATAGGAAAAGACGCAAAAATTACGATTTGTTTCATTTACGTGGGGACTCCATTATAATCAAATGAACTTGTAGCGATAACGCATGGGGAAGATACGATTGTAGGAAACAGCATCCATTAACATGCCCATTTGCTCCAGTTGATGATGCTGAGCTGTTGCTTGAGCCTGTGCTTGGCAGCAAGAAGGCCGAATAAATGGAAAATAACTTGGTGTTTGGGTTTTGTAATAAATGAAATAGAATAATATTATTTTTCGTTTTCATTCTATTTGCAATACCAGGCGACGGAACGTTGCACGGTGTGTTGTATGGAAGCTACGCGATTTAGTAATCCGATGATTTTGAAATTTACATGGTTTGTGGACACGGGTTAGAAACTTATAGTGGCCAAATTTCAGTTTTATGATATCAAAATCAAAACAAGTTTTTTGAATAAAAAACTAAGTTTTATTTAGCTAACCGAGGAGTTTATCTGAACAATTTTCTTTTTCATAGTTAACCGGAATCCTTGTTATTTAGTTTCCAATAAAAATAAATAAAGATTTCATAAAATTTCTGTCTCTTATTTCAAACTTCAAAAAATTCCTTAAATTTGAACACCCTTTATATGAAAAATTCTTATGACACATTAAATGCGTTTTTCTAAATACTATATTTTTAAAGCTGGTAAGCAAGATTTCTGGGAAACGGTTGAACCGATTAGAGTCAATTTTTATTATTTGCTGTTTTTATTATGTTGTATCAAGCATCCAACTATGTGGGACCAATATTCATTCTCTCATTTTTTCTTTTTCGTTGAACTGTGCGGTTGAGACAATCTTGATGACGGACGACAATTTAATTGGAATTTGCCGTTAAATGCTTGATACAACATACATACATATACGAGTACGCATGTTGGACAAGCAATGTAGTACCGTCTCTAGGTGCTTTTAAGTTAAGGTGAATGTGTAAGTATGTGTTTGAAACTTTTTGACGTGAGATTAAAATAAGATGAGCACACAAGTGACTTTAACATCAACTTTGCTGCAGATGATGCCGAACCACTCATTCAGTTTGTAAAGGATATAATTAACTTGCAATTGGAGATCAGCAATTGATTATTTTTACATAACTGTATTAACAAATAAAAAATATCGAAATACAGTTAAAAGTTATGCTATTATGTGTAAAAATTTTTACTTTCTCAAATTAAAAGGACCGATTTTATGATCATTAAAAAAATATATTTGAAATATGATTTGATTTGATGTAATGGAAAATACGTATAATTTGAGGCTTGTATATGCCTCAGACGCCTCAAAGGATGAGACACCAAACGAGAATTTGCTTTCATAATCTGATAATTAGAATGATCAGTCAATTATGTTCGTTAACAACACTTTTTTATTACAGGAATGTTTATGAGTTTGTATATCTTCAGAAAAACATTTTCTGGCAACTTTCTGGCAGCTTCTATAATTTCAAGAATTCTGAAAGAATTAATATCGTGTTGGACACTATATAATAATAGATTGGTGGAAATGTACTAGTAACTACAGAAAATTTGTATTGCTTGGTTTAAGAAGTGATAATCTAATAATCATACTGAAAAACGGAATCATATTTTTTAATAAAAATAAAGAATGAAAGTCACAAACAAACTCATGACATTGCTAGAGATCTTGGCATCGACCATACGATAGTTTTGCACCATTTCAAAAAAACTGGCTGAATATTTGAGTACTACAGAAAAAAAACATTGATCGCATTTGGGAAATGTTACTGAAACCAAATGATTTGAAACATTTTCATCACAAATTGAAAAGTGGCAATGAAAAAGTGGTATCATAAAACAAAAACGTACGAAAATCGTCATGGTCCATATAAGGTGAGCGTGCCCAAACAAACTCAAAGACAACGTTATCTGCGAGGAAGTTGTTGATGTGCAGTTGTTGGGATTGCAAAGACCCTGTGCATTATGAACAGTTCCCACTTGGGCAAATGATAAATTTATTTTTTTATTATTTTCGACAACTAACAGGGCTAAGTAAAAGGCAAAAGGAAAAACGACCGCATGTGGTCAACTGAAATAGAATAATCTCCCACCACAGCAACGCAAGGCCACACAATTTTGTTATGACTCGGTAAAAATTGAAGGAACTCTGCAAGGATGTGTGAACCCAGCATATAGACCAGAAAAAGCACCATGTGCTTACCATGTATTTCGCTTCATGCACAACTATCTTGGTGGAGTAACAATGAATCCGCAGACTACAGCAAAACATTTATCTATTTTTGATCACAAAATCCCCAAATTTCTACATGAAAAGTCGTAACTAAGATTTTACCCAAAAGATGGCTAGAGATTATCAAAAATCCAATCTTGGAATATTTTATTCACAATTGCACAATTTTCTACAGCCGAAAACATAAAAGATGAACACTGTTGCTCACTGAGAATGCACTCAGGCATCGTTTAACATGCGGAGGAGGTCCTGAAAAACATCGTGTTAAGCAACACAAGAAGCCAGTACATAAAAGGAGCTTACATTCCTATATTTTCGCATCCTTTCTTTAATGTTATAACATTTTTAAAGACCCAAGACTGAGTAAAAATCTTTCTTGAACCGTCAAAATGAAATATTCTTACATAAAAGATAACAAAGTTCTATAACTAAGATCATAACATTCTTTAGGTCTCATATTTATTTTGAAATATGTTATTAAGTATCGCCGTCATCGTCTTATATAGAGTGATTTTATAGTGCCCCATATCACTTATTTTTTTCTGGAAAAGAAAAACTTTCTTAGATTTAATTGTAGGCGGCACATTTTTGGACTTCTCTTCTGTATTTCACAAGTCTTTTCAAATGGCGGATCTAAACACTGTTGATGACTTTTCAAAGTTAAGCCTTCTGTGGTACATCAACTGAAGTAAAATTCTCACTGGCAATCATATTCAGACCTTGACGCTGGCGTATCTTTTCCTTAGCGATGAGTTCCATCAACTGTGGATCACTTTCGTATAGTGTTAAACTTCTTTTTGATTTGATAATACACTCACTGAACAGGACTATCATACTTCAGTCTTTTCAGCAAAGGAAGTGTAATGGTACTTGGCAATTTCATAGGAATTTTCTAACATCCAAAATTAACGTCTTCTCGAAAGCATGTACATACTTTCGCCAACCTCTCGGATCAATATCATGAACTTTCCAAGATAAAAAAAAGATCTTCTGTACACGTAAAGTGTATGAATCTGGCAGACAGTTTCCAGATACAGGTTTATTGATACCCAAATGCGGTTAGAGTAATTACTCGACGTAGAGTTGCATTATACAACCGGGTGCTGTGACCCAGAGAGCAGCAAAGGTTTAAGATGGGCCTCGCTCTCCACTAAGCAGGGAGTCATATTTACTTAAATAAATATGACTCAAATTTGGTACCTGCGGATATATATCGAAGGGGACGTTGATTGACGTTTATCAAACCATGTGCTTGGCACCGTGTTCTTAAGTCTTCCTAGATAGGTGAGCACGTTAAATAATGGTACTTCATATCCACCTTATATAGAGTTTACATAATTCCCTTTCTAACAAAAATGATAAAGACATTTCAAACATTATTAGTTTAGCTTATTAATATGCGATTTCAAACAAAGTTTATTAAAAAGTATTTAATTACCTATAACAAGTTTTCCTCTTTATCCTAGGCAAGTATGTAAAAATTATTATAAATTTTCAACAATCAATTGGGATTTAAAAAGTTCAGGCACTTATCTAATGTTATCTGCTCTGATATGTAGGTCATAATCTAAAGAAGTTTCACATGTTCTGTTTTCGTTTTGTTTTTCTTGATTTCCTTAGCTCTGAAATACTTCAAGGGTTAGAAATTCTATAAATATCATGCTTCTCATGATACTTGCTACATAAAATCTTGAAGAAAAATTTTAGATTTTAGAAGCATAAAACGTTTTCTGAATATATTAGGCGAGGCGATTATCGACATCATTGTCATCATAAAGAGTAACGCCAAAAAGGTAAAAAAAAATCGGCAGCAAATCTAGTAAGTTTATATTTTTGCCCACATTTTTTTTTGCAATTTTGGGGATTAGGTGTTGCTGCCTGCTGCTGTTGTTGTTTTTATTTTTGTTGTTTGGATATAAAGGAGTGGATGAGCTCTATAAGTGTCGCCATGGTTACGACTACCTTATGTTGTTGTTACTCTTTGGCTATGGCTATGAATACGGTTGTGGATGTGGATTGTGCTGAGGCAGTTGCATTACAACAAGTCTCCTAATGGTGTTGCCACGAACTCGTGTTGGGTGCATTGTTTTCACTCGTTTGGTTCGTTCACTGATTTTAATTTCACAGTACTTCGAGATTTTATTTCAGGAATAAATGCAAATCAAGAGTGATGATAATGATGATGATGATGATGACGACAATGACGATGAAATGACGACGACAATTGCTGCAGCTGAGCGATTGCAACAAACATCAACAATAACAAAAGCCACTGTTAAAATTTAAATCTATTTGCCCCAAGCAAACCCTCCAAATCCACAATGCGCCACCTCATCTTCATCAGTTTACCCGTTCTTCTACCATACATTTTCAAAGTCATCCACATCGAAAAGATATAAAATGAAAAAAATTATTTGTGGACGTAGGTATATTGGACTTATAAAATATATTCTCGTCATCTCCCATAAGCAACGGTGAATGATATTATTTCAGTTTGATAGTAAGTACAAAACTAGACTAGTTACCCCTTAAGGGGGATACCATATGCATCTCACACAGATGGAAGCCGGCCAACTAAAACTAAATAGGTCATTAAAAGATCTAAATCCTGATCCTTTGACATACGACTAATAGCTGAAATAAACAATAACATAGTTCACTTAATGGAGATTCTCAATGGAATGCAGTTTAAGGTTTCCATGCCTCTCCCTCAATGTATAATGAATCAAATGAATTGGATCATATTTTATTTCATTTTATTTTATTTTATTTTATTTTATTTTATTTTATTTTATTTTATTTTATTTTATTTTTATTTTATTTTATTTTATTTTATTTTAACTCATTTCATTTCATTTTATTTAATTTTATTTTATTTTATTTTATTTTATTTTATTTTATTTTATTTTATTTTATTTTATTTTATTTTATTTTATTTTATTTTATTTTATTTTATTTTATTTTATTTTATTTTATTTTATTTTCTTTTCTTTTCTTTTATTTTATTTTATTTTATTTTATTTTATTTTATTTTATTTTATTTTATTTTATTTCATTTTATTTTATTTTATTTTATTTTATTTTATTTTATTTTATTTTATTTTATTTTATTTTATTTTATTTTATTTTATTTTATTTTATTTTATTTTATTTTATTTTATTTTATTTTATTTTATTTATTTATTTTATTTTATTTTATTTTATTTTATTTCATATTATTTTATTTTATTTTATTTTATTTTATTTTATTTTATTTTATTTTATTTCATTTTATTTTATTTTATTTTATTTTATTTTATTTTATTTTATTTTATTTTATTTTATTTTATTTCATTTCATTTCATTTCATTTCATTTTATTTTATTTTATTTTATTTTATTTTATTTTATTTTATTTTATTTTATTTTACTTTATTTTATTTTATTTTATTTTATTTTTTTTATTTTATTTTATTTTATTTTATTTTATTTTATTTTATTTTTTTTATTTTATTTTATTTTATTTTATTTTTTTTATTTTATTTTATTTTATTTTATTTTATTTTATTTTATTTTATTTTATTTTATTTTATTTTATTTTATTTTATTTTATTTTATTTTATTTTATTTTATTTTATTTTATTTTATTTATTTTATTTTATTTTATTTTATTTTATTTTTTATTTTATTGATCAGGTCGATCAGACATGAAAATCCGCCCGATTAGACAACTCTCCTAGTTGTACTTCACATACAAAACTATATTCAATTATCGAACTGAAATTTGAATATTATAAGTGCCTTACTAATATTCACGACCATCAAGATCCTAGGATTACTGAATCGCACATCTTCCATATATCAAGTTGCTAGGATTACTGGATCGCGAAGCTCTCATACATATATTTCAGTCTCTATGTGAAAATGCAGCATGAATACTGGCTCTACCCGAAACATAGGTAAGTCATGAGCGTAGGCATAGCCGAAGATGATCTTCTTTTTTCTTGTTTTAAATGTTTTTATGAATTTTTTTTACCATATCCCGTTTTTTTCCTTCAAAACTTTTGAGAATTGGATTACCTATATTATAGATTATTGAAAATAGTAAGCAGGACGAGAAAAAATAGCGATCATATCATATCCTTTCATTCGTGTCTATCCAAAGATATTTCTTTTGGGTTTTGGGAGATTTTGAATAAATTTATGTGTTTTGAATACTAAAATAGTGCGCTTTCCTCACATACAACTTCAGCGTTTAATTTCTCAATGCCCTTTGTTCAGAGTTGTCGTTCTCATTTCGATTCTAGGTCATCGTGGTGCATTGGACAACTCAAAAAGAAGATTTGGTTCCTTAATAGATTCCTGTTGGAAGATCGGTTCATGCATGTTCGAACCCAGCTCCAGCTGAAAAAATAGTTTTTGCTTAATTTCGCATTTAACGCATTTATTCGATTATTGTCGCAACATAATAATAACAAGTTCACGAAAAAGCTCTTGATCAGAACATCATTCATATTTGAACAGATATGAGATATTAAAAAAAAAAAACTTAATTAAACATTAGTATTATTTAATTAAGTTTTCATGTTTCGTAGGTTGATGAACCAATTTAAAATTCCCATTAAATTGTTTGAAGTTTGTGATTTCTTAAAATGTTAAAATGTTTATAATGCCAGAACTCGTGAATAACGTAACAATAATACGTAATAGTTGGTCGATGGTTGTTGAGTTTAACTAAATGAGGTGACGAATCTACGGCTCAACAGGCAGTCAGTCAGTCAGTTAGTTAGTCAGTCAACTGATTTCAACTCACTGGACTTGAATTAAATACATTAAAAGAATGAGTGGCCGGACGATCGACCATCTGAGTGAGTGAATGCATGACAGACTAAGTGAATGTCCACTGCACTGACTGTGAGTTAAGTTTGAGTCTCTGTCCAAGAAGACATAGACAACGGTCTTCAAGCACAATATAGTAAGTAACAAAGAAGAGAGTTCAAATTGGTTGAACTTTATGGTACTGAGAGAATCAGAGTCAGAGTCTGTCTAACGAAATGCACTACAGATTGAAGATCATAGACGACAAACAATGAGCCAACGTTCCGTTCCATTCCGTGCAGTTAAGTTCATCTTGAATATAGTTTTAGTGTTATGTAGTTGTGTTTTCTTGCACATATTGTGTGTGTGTGTGTGTGTGTGTGTGTGTGTGTATGTGTGTGTAGTGCAGTGTAGTCGGTGTCCATAGCGGTCCATGTCCGTGTCCCTTTTTTGGCCAAAATGCCACTCAAAACGGCAGCGCACGCGCAGTCACCATCATCATCACCGTCACCGTCACCGTCACCATTACCAGTCAGTGACTTTGCCATCGTGGCTTTAGCCATGAGTACAATTTAAGTCACTTGGCTTACTGGCGGCGATTGTGGTTATTGTTGGCCATTGTGATTTTACATGGGCAACATTTGCACTTACTGCTCTCTGCCAAACTCCGCTATATGGTCTGAGATTTTGCTAAAACATTCTTGACTTCCTTTCGTTTTTCGTGTTTTCGTTTTGTGTAACGTTTTTTTTTTTTCGTTTTTCTTTGTTTTTGTTTTTGATGTTTTGTTTTGGCCAAATGTTAACAAAAATAAGAAATTTTCCGCTTTAGATTTTTTGGCTCAGAGGTTTTTGGGCTTCTCTTTTTACCCCATATATGCCACGGCTTCTTCTCCATCACTCTCTATCTTGCTCAGCTGCGAGGTTTAATCAAAAGTCAAAATCTCAGGTGGCTAGAAAACGTGATGCAGTAGGAAATGAAGATGATGATGATGATGACGGTGACGGTGACGACGACCATGGTGATCATGTTGATGATGATGATGATGAGTCTCAGTTTGTAGCACATGATGGCATTTAGATGAATATTATAAAGAAGCAACCAACAGCGGGAGCAGCATCACGTCATCATCATCATCACACAACACCATCATCACCAAAAGCAAACACCAACTATGATGGGCCTCTGCTACCCACCAGTTTTACGTAGTTCTTCTTAGTGTTGTTATTGTCAAACATTGCAGTAGCGGGAAAAACCGTTTCGACTACAACAACAGGCAACAATTCATATAACCAACGGCAATAAACGATCTGCTACACCAACACCACCATCTGACAATAAAACCGACCTGCAGACATATAGACAGACAATCAGACTGAGGAGCGTCATCTAACATGGACCTTAGCCATTAGCAAAAATGGCACAATTGCTTTTATTGGGCGATGACTGAATTGTTGCTAACGTTCCACCAACAACAGCAACAATTGCCGCCGCTCCCGTTGACAAGTTGAAAATTATTAACATTTGGGCTTGTCTACCAAGGTATTTCCAAAGTTAACTAAACGGCAGAGATGACGACGACGACGACGACAACTTCGACTACAATGTTTATGAGTTGACGAAGACAAAACAAACGACAACTCCAATGATGATGATAATTATGACAATGACGATTTCAATCTCTCCCCCTCATTTTGTCAAAGATGCCAGCCACCAACACTGGTCCGTCCGAACGATCATCACATACTATTAGGACTATGCATTAATTTTAAAGGTTTTTTCACCAAAAATGGGGCTTTATTTCGATTTCAAAATGGATTGATACATCATTCAAAGTACTGTCCGTCGCTAGCCACAACCTTTTCCCATCTTTCTTTCAATTTCCGGATTCCGTTTCTCCAAAATTCCGGCTTCTGGGCGGCTATGAATGAATCGATCCATTTTTTGGTCTCTTCATATGAAGAGAAGCGGTGTCCAGCCAGCATACGCTGCATCTCCCGGAACAAGTGGTAATCCGAAGGAGCAATGTCTGGGCTGTACGGCGGGTGGGGTAGCACTTCCCAGTTGAGCGTTCCAAGGTATGTTTTGACGACCTGTGCAACATGCGGCCGAGCGTTGTCATGCTGCAAAATAACCTTGTCGTGTCTTTCGACCGTTTCCGGCCGTTTTTCAAGCAATGCTCGGCTCAAACGCATCAATTGACGTCGGTAGACTTCCCCAGAGATGGTTTCGTTGGGTTGGAGCAGCTCATAGTACACCACACCCTTCTGATCCCACCAAATACAGAGCATGAGCTTCGAACCATGAATATTCGGCTTGGACGTCGATGGCGCCGGTTGGCCGGGCTTGACATATGTTTTTTTACGCTTTGGGTTATCGTAATAGATCCACTTTTCGTCGCCAGTCATAATACGATGCAAAAAACCCTTCCGGCCAAGTCGTTCAAGCAGCAATTCGCACGTGAAAAATCGGCGTTCGACGTCTCTCGGCTTCAACTCGTATGGCACCCAATTACCTTGCTTTTGGATCATTCCCATCGCTTTGAGACGTCTGGAAATGGTTGCTTGGTCAACGTCCAACGTTTCGGCGAGCTCTTCTTGCGTTTGGCACGGGTCTTGGTCCAGCAATGCCTCCAATTCTGCGTCTTCGAACCTTTTGGGCTGGCCAGTTCGCTCCTTGTCCTCGGTATCAAAAACACCACTTTTGAAGCGTCGAAACTAGTACTCACAGGTTGAAATCGATGGAGTATGGTTCGGGTAGGCATCCAACAGCAATTGACGGGCTTGGGCGGTATTTTTCTTCAAATTGAAGCAAAAAAGCAAGGCTTCCCGCAAATTGCGTTTTGACGGCACGAAAGTTGACATACTCGGAGCACAAAAAAACTATGTTGTGTACACTTCAGCGAAATGACAGATACTGGTAAACAAAGCCTAATGATGAGGCTTTGACATGAATATAGTTACAGTATTGCCAGATGCGAAACTGTTGTAAATAACGCCATCTGTGTGCAACCTTTAAAATTAATGCATAGTCCCAATACATACAATAGTATTGTACCTATGTATTCGTTTAGATATGAATAATATTTATAATTTTTTATTTAACAACAAATGATACAAACAAATTTTTAATATCTATTTTAGGCAAATGGACTTGAACATGAATTTCCATATATCAGCGAAATATTTGGCAGATTTGTTATAATTAACATGTGACATGATAAGAATATAAGCCCAGACACTTTTCTTATTATTTTTCTGTATTTTAGGATGTTGATTAATAAAATCTGTAAATCTTAAATTGTATACATAATATTATATTATTATATACTTTTTAATTCGTCACAGCGACAGATAATAATGATATACTGGTAGCTTCTTATATAGGTACATAGATATCGCCAACTCAACTTTCCCCCAAATGGTTAAAAAGATGGAATATTGGTATAAATGCTTCCAAATTTGCTAGCTGCTTGTACACATTAATCCGCGGCACTTGTTCAGTTATGTCATACGACTCTAGAATCATTTCTCAGGTTATTCATGTTCGATACCTTGGTTTGATCCTGACCTGGCGTGCTACAAGAAGACTGTCAATGCGTAATGCTATCAAAAGATGAGGAAACTCGACAGGCTACTGTCACTCAACAACCAATTAATGGTATGTATACAAATAAGTAGTGACCCCAGTTTGGCGATGTGGCATTCTTCATACTGTCAATGAGATTTTTAAGCAAGTTTGGTTCCAATTGGTCCCATTCTCTTATTATTACCCTTTTCAACTCTTCAATGGAATCATATTGTTTTTGATTGTTGTAAATCCTTCGGACTAGTATTCCCCATATGTTTTCCATCGGATTTAGGTCTGGAGAACAAGCCGGCCAGTCCATAACATCAATGGATTTTCTAGAAAACCAGGACATGCTTTCGCGACTCACGTGAATTCTGGCATTATCTTGTTGGAATGTCCATTCTGTTTCCGCATTTTGTTTTACAAGTGGCACTAGGCTCATTCCGAGGGCATTAATGTAGTCGCTGCTCTTCATTTTCGAGGATACAAATTGAATTTCTAGGCCTAACGCAGAAAAAGCCGCCCAAGTCATAAGGCTTCTTCCTTCAAAGTTTCGCTTTGAAAACACCAACGGCTCCTTTCTAATATCATACCAATACCCTCGGAAACCGTCTGGACCATCCAGGTTCCACTTTTTTTCATCAGAAAATATGACCTTAAACAAGAAAAGTTATTAAAAACCATCACACAGCGGTGGTGCATTTTTCACTTACGGATTCCCAGTTTCAGGCCATATTTTCTTTTGCGAATCCCAACCTAGCCTGCTTATGGCGTTGTAATAGTCTCGGAGTAGCCTTCATTATAGCGTACGTAATGTGTTCTCTTCGCTTTAAAAGCCTGGAAATAGTCGAAAGATGGAACGTCAACAATCTTTTGTAAGTCCGCCAAACTTTGGGTTGAGTTACTCGCAGCCCTCAAAATTTTACGTTCTTCGCGATGGTCTAATTTTCTTTTTCTTCCCCAGAATTTATTAGCCCGTAGCCCACCGGATCTTTCAAAAATTCCATAATTAGGTGATAACTTCGATTAGTTTTCCTGGCAATTTCCCTAAATCCCATATTGTGCTCTCTAAAAGCCAATATTCTGTCAATCTTTTTCCACGCGGCATAACTAAATTTCACAATTTTTTTAACTTTACTTGATCAAATAACTGATAAACACTTATTAAAATAGCTTACAAACGAATAAAACGCAATTGGTTCTATAGAAATGCAACAGTAAAAAAAGCTCTTTTTTTTGATTTGCTTAAAACTTTACACTAACAATTTTTACCAAATATCGTTATAAGTTTGTTATTTTGCCTCCCACATATTTTCGTAGAACATTGTGATACCCCACAGTCTTTCGTTGTTAAGAAATCAAAATTTTTTAGGTGGTTCTATAATTTTGCAACGCACCTTAGTAAGAAGGAGACAAAAAAAAACCACATAAAGTATATATATTCTTGATCAGCTCGACAAGAAGAACTGATTAAGCCATGTGTGTCTGTCCGTAAATTTAGCTCTTTTTGAATTGCCAGCAGTTTTTCTTGAGCTTAGCCTACCAGCAGCAATCATTGATGTGACTTAGATTTTCAGTGACTCCATGCTCTAGTTTGAAACAGAGGGTATCCAAAATTAACTATGAAACTCAGGAAGCTTGTTATTGTTATGTAAGCAAGTCCACATGTCAGAAGTTACCGAAATTGCGATAGCAACTGAAATTTTTTTTTTTGGGCAATATGTATGTTTTTAATAGTCTTTGATGAAACAATGAAGCATTTACTTGGCTCATGAACGAAAAGGCCCGAATTCTTCAACTAAGAAAGTTTGCTTGTAAGACGCAATAATCGGTACATACATATCATATGATGTTGAAATAAAAGTTTAAGAACTATACAATTATTTCGAGTTTATAAGAAATTAATATAATATTAAGAAAAAAATGGGCCAAGTACGAGTCAGACTCGTACATGGAGGTCTCCGTATCAGATTGGGGTTTGTGAGGTACTCCCCAATTTGACTGATTTCAACACATGTACCGCGCCTATATCAGAAACTTATAGTGTTAATTAAGACCAGATCAGTTCGATAGAACAAAAAACAAAAAAGTTTTTCTAATAAGAACCTGAATTTCAATGGTGGGTTTGTACGGGAGGTTCTTTTTCTAGTGGTCCGATCAAACAGAATTTTCGCCAATATAAGTTCCTGATGTATAGCCACCAACCAACCAAATTTCAAGATCGTGGGTTTACTGGATCGTATAGCTGTCATACAAACTAAAAGGTTTCTTGTATGGGGACCCCTTTAAGTTTTTGAAAATAGTTTGGTTTTAGTAATTGTTACTGATGCTCAAATAGAACAACATATTCTGTGAAAATTCCAGTTCTCTAGCTATTACGTTTCATGAGATATGACTCGAGGACGGACGGACAAGGAAGTCTCTTCAATAGGATTCCCTTTGGTACCCTTTGGGTCCGAATCCCTAAATTGTACACAATCACAATATTTGTTTCGTTCAATTCTCAGAAAGAGATTGTTGTATTATGATGTATGTAGTCCACCAATTTCTGATAAAATCTGAGGGTTCTAAGTTTCAAACTGCACGCCTAAAACGATAAAGATAATGATGAACAGTTTGTGATGCCCGGCCACGTTCGCCTATTTAATATTAAGCTGATAATTCATATGTCCATGAGTGGTTCGGAGAGCAATGAAACAAATCATTGTTAAAAATAATTAGAAGCGATATTGCTTTGAGAGAAAAACACATAGGTGAAGATGCGCTGCTCATGTTTTGTAGTTCGCATAGCTGATACTCGATGGATCAAAATAGCATACAAATCTTAATTAAGGAATACAGACTGTAAGACGAGAAGTGCAACTTTGGGCTATAAAATGAATTGATAATTTATATATGCAAAGATTTAACTGTGCGACCACATCTCAGGATAAGAAAAAAGAAAGCTGGCAATACCTTGAAGAGATCAACAGTGCAAGCAATTGACTGGATGATAGTCAATGTGAGACTAAGTTCCATATATTGGTACCTTTTTATCTATTTTTTAAATCATCAGCAAAACTCTGCTTTTAATTGTATTATTTTTCATAATTGTTCCATCATCTTTCAGTCATCTTTTTCTTTTTATCTTGATATTAACTCTCCCCCTGTGGACTCACAGAACACAATCGACAATCGAATGACAATTAATATATCTTCAACAGGAGTAAAGTTCAAAATGAAATGTAACTGAAACAGAAACTGCTACAACAAAAAATGCCATAATTCAAACATTCAAAACAAAAACAAAAAATAAAAACAAAACCGTCGTTTCAACAAATCTATTTTGTTAAACTCGTTGATACTAGTGATGCCGATGGTGTTCATCTGCTGCTGTTGCTGCTGTTTACTTTATTTCACGAACTGTAAACGTCACAAGATGCAAACTTCAATGCATCCCCATGAGTGATGTACCACTACAATGGGTAGCAGTTAAGTAAGCATAAGTTAAGATAAAAAATAAATTGTATTGTAAATTAAAAGCTCAGTCGGGCCCTCTACCACCCATGCCTATTTCATAATAGATGAATTGGGTTGAGGAGTACCAGAGGAAGGAGGAGTATTAAGCTTGCATTTGAGTTGAGTTGAGTTGAGTTGAGCGATTGTGTGACAGCATAGGTCAGTCGCATTAGTTAAAATTCTGTTGGCCAAAATCGGTAGTTCGTCTGTTCCTCTACCCTTTCCATTATCATTACCTTTACCGCTAACTCCCGTTTACACGCTTGTTTAGTTTTCGCCTTTTATTTTTTGCCACACAAAGTTGCCTAACCTCGTGCTCTCCTCATTTCATTTCATTGCAGTTGAGTTCATTTCCATCACTCGCTCCAGTTTGCCGCACATGTTTGTAAATTACTCACGATCATTAAAAGATTGTATTCATGTTGAGATATTTTGTGAATTCTTCATGTTGCTGCTGTTGCTGCACCATGTCTACTCTGTTCCGCATGCATCTTGTGGCAAAATGTTGCCCTTGGGTCTGTCATACACACAGCAAAAGTAACAGCAGCAGCAACATCACCCGCTTCTATTTAATAGCAGTGGCAACAAAAGCAACAGCAACAATATTGTTGGTGCAACATTAGCGCCACGAGCAACAACAACAACAACAATTACTTAAACCATGCACCAGCTACAAAAGTTGTTTGTCCGACATGATGATGAGT
Source organism: Amiota minor (assembly GCA_037043295.1). NCBI lineage: Eukaryota > Metazoa > Arthropoda > Insecta > Diptera > Drosophilidae > Amiota > Amiota minor. The sequence continues at coordinate 97,949 of JBAMAW010000924.1, forward strand.
GTTTTTGTGTGGCTAAAACGACAACAGCAACAACGACCCAGCACCCAAGCACCCAAGCACCCGGGCACCGATCCGCATACGACGAGATAATCATGACTCTTGTGACTTTTGTTGTTCTTCTCAATTCTTCTCAATATAGTTGTTGTTGTTGTTGTTGTTGCTGCTGCTGCTGCTGCTGCAGATGTTGTTGTTGTTATTATTATTGTTGTTAATGTTCTTGGTATTCATTCATTCCTCCTTATGTTGTTGCAAGTGATCTTCACAATTGTTTAGCCTCCATGGCAAATAAACAAAAATTACAAAATAAACATGAAATCAAGTTAGCTTTGGTTTCAACGAAAATTTACATACCCTTCACATACATTAGCAGGAGGAGGCTATGCAAAGTTAATATTTATAACAAAATAAAATTTTAGATGCTTCGAAAATACAGAACTCTAAGTCTAGGAGGCTATGAAAAAAAAAAATTTACAAGAAATAAAGTGTTGGTCCCCCCATTACTCTAATAACCATAACTTAAACCAAATACAAATAAATTTATAACATACAATGTTGGGAACCCTGACTTTCTGTACAAACTCACAAATTGACTTTTTATATCAGGTGTTAGGGTTAAGAGTATTTATGGGGCAATTGAGGATCTGAGGCTTCTAAAAATTAGTTGGCTCCTCAGTTCGACTTATAAGCAGAAAAGGTATTCAGACTTGGAGCACCGCTTCCAACTCAAATGAGGAAATTCTTCAGAGGTTCCTATCAAAACTCCACCAAAATTTTGTCGTTGTTTGTCGAGACTTGGAGATTTAACCGACCAGACACATTCCACAGCAGACAGGCGCCTTGATCAACCGTTAATTAGTTTTCGAGCTTACTGTCGTCATTGAACCGAAAAAAAAAAAAACAATTGTTAAATACAATAAAAAGATTGGAATCAAAGTGATGTCGGACAGTCCATCAAATTCTGACCAAATGGACCTTTAGGTTTTTTAAATGTCGATGTTTGTACATAGATCGCTATTCATATATCCTAAAGAGCTTGCGCCGTCAAATGAGGCTATTTTCTCTCATTGTCTTGAGGGAAAATACAGGAATTTCAATGGAAACCTATATACTGATAGTATAAGGGAGATAATATGACTTAAAATAAATTCCACTTTCCACATTCTATTCATATTTCCATCCAACAGTACAAGCTCAAAACAACATCAAAGCCTAAATCTCTGGATCCTGGATCAAGGTACTGGGATTTCCTCATTGCCTATATCATAAAACTGTTTGATTTTTAATGATCAAGATCTCATTTCATATAAAAAACTAAAATTTTGGCCATAGACTTCATATGTGTTACTGGAATGATGCGTAAAAATATTAATCTCATAAAAACACAATATGTACTTTCAAAATTCAATAATTCAAATTTTGAAGAGTTTGCTTAAATCAGGAATAATTCCCAACTTCGTCTTTAGTAAGCGGATTCTTAAATATTGTGTTTTAAGTAAGCATTTAATGTCTGTGTTCTTAAGACTAATATTCTGGATCAAGAATCTCATGTTTCATGTGAAAGCAAGCAACATCAGATGCAAGTCAACCCGACTTGACCTTAGTCAGACTTACAAAATGAACAGCGAATCGATCGGACACTATTTTCTCTCTTTTCTACTTGAGAATTGGACACTTTCTTATTGAACTCTACTTATAATTACAAATGAACATCAGCCGTGACTTAACTTCATTTGGCAAATTTACAAGTTGGATGTTATAGGACGTTGCTCTATTATATTGTATATAGTAAGCGTTCCTACCCTACTGACCCGTTATTATTATTATTATGACTACTTTACTTTAAGATTCTAAAAGCGTTAAATTCTGGTTTTTTTAAATATAGCAATATAACCCTTGCAAATCTTTAGATTCTCATGTTCTTGGAATTTAATTCTTGGAACATGATTCCCAACAGAAGACCATCGGAACACATCTTTATAATCACTGCTTTATGACGTCTCCTTTTTTCTAGACAAAATTTCATAGCACAAGCTCACTTTCTGAGCATTGTCTTAAAGAAACTTATTACTACTGTTTACATAAGGGAAAAAAAAATCTTTTGAATAGTAAATTTTTTCTCTATGCATTATGCTATTATAGTAATTTCGTTATAACGTTTATGATTTGTAACCAATTCGGCAAATTTAATCAATGGACCCCAATGGATTTGTTCAAAAAAATGCTTGCTTATTGTCTACAATTCACAATGTACTGTACAATATATTCATATATTTCCGATCGGATTAGTAAACCATATAATTGACTCATAAACTGCTTTTAAAATTATAATACGAGAGTAGTTACAGAAATACCCGACCTAACTAAAGAACACACAAAAAACAAAATATCTTTAATTCTCTACAATGTCTCATTTTAGATCGCTGTTAAATTTCACTAAAATCTATTTGCTCAAATCGTTTCAATTTTAATACTTTTGTAATTTTTTCGTCATTTAATTTGAAATTTTTGGCATACAAATCTTTATAATTTTTAATTATGTGAAAGTATAAATTTTGTGAATAATTCATAAATTTTATATAATACCAAAGTCTTTTATATGTTTATTATATCTTATTATTAAGTTTTCTTTTTGTTTTATCTTTTTTCCCAGTCAGCATTATTATTGAATGGCATAACAAAATCTGAAGCATTCTTGCATTCTTTTTTAGAAGTGTTTTGAATTAAATTTAACTTGGCTTAGCTGAGCATAGCTTCAAAGTCAAAACGATCATTATGAGATGACGACAATAATGATAATGACGATATTGCTGACAGCTGCAACTTTTAAGATAAATCTCAATGCCTGACAACAATAAACCACAAACAAAATGTTATTTCAAATCAGTTTCACAACACTTCGCCAAAAATATAGTATAGAAAAATAGACAGACCAACATCAGACATTTGTAGACACATGTTTTCTATATATTATTGTATTTCGTATACTCCAAGTCAAGATCTTCAGTACAAAGGTGAATCCTTTGGTTTGTCATTGCGAAAAAAAAAAAATTAATCACGATGTTTAGAACGAGTAAAAGAGCGTCAACTAATGCCAAACACAAGGAGTAGTGAATGGGCAAAAATCAAAAATTTATACACCAAAAAAATGAAAGATTGCTTATTTCGATTTCATCGAATATATGATATATTCTGTATACCTTACATTCGAGCGGAATATAGAAATAAGAAGAAATCATAGCTTAAAGTACGAAATATTAAGATTTCATTGATCCATTTTATGCATACTAAGTTTAGATTAGAAATCAATATTTGCAATATTCATACGCTATAAACATCTTAGTATAACAATACATATATTGTATTAAAATATATAATCATGATCATAATATATAAGCTTCAGGAAAGGTATTATCACTGCTGATTTTGAAGAAGTCCAGCATATGAAAGGAACAAAAAAAAAAGATTGATTTAAAGATTCTATGAATGTGTATAGAATAAAATCTGAACAATGATGAGATGTTGCTCCATCTGGAATTGTAGATGATTCGGGTGTACCCTACGTTGAAGTCTCACCGAAATATGCAGATGTGATTTAGAAAGAAATGTTCATAAGTGACAGATGGTTTGTGAATAACTGAAAAGAAGATTGAATTCATCAGAAAATATTACAGACAAATCAAAAGCATCGTGAGGGATCGTAGCCGTAGATGGATATACAATATCTTGTAAAGTTTCTATATCATTTAAGGGATCACTGGAACTGAGAGAGATATGTAACTTTGTATATTAAATCCTAAGTCTGTTTGTGCATAATAAATTCATTTTGATATTTTCTAAGTTTTAAGTTACATTTAAAGAGGAAACTCAATTTTCATTAAATGATGAGTCCATGGCAAATTTTTTATTGTGTTACGAACATCTTATAATCAGCAAAGAGATCATACTTACTATCCAAATTATTAAGTTTTGAATATGAAAGGTATGACCAAAATCAAATCAAAATAAAGCTCTGCCTGCACCAAGAGACTTCATGACGACAATGACGATCATGATGATAATGATGATGATCATGATGATAATGATGGTGATCATGATGATGATGACAATGAGTTCGACAAATAAAAACTGTATTAAAAATGCAATAAATGTCCAGCTGAAACTATTGACACATTTGCATTTGTTGAAAGACACAAACGACACAATGAAAGATGTAAGTAATGGTGATGACGATGGCGATGACGATCAGGTTGAAGCAAGTAGCGCACATTCAGCGTGCTTTTAATGATGAGTATCACCATCATCATCATCTTCATCACACATCTACAGTCCCTCATAAAAGTTTTCATCATTTCAAATTTAAATTTTTGCTTAGCATTCTTTTACTATTTTGCATAAATGCATAGAGAGACAAGGAAGTATGTAGACCGATATACATGAACCAATCGAATGTTGATAATTGTTACTGTATACTTTATGGGGTCTCCGGTGCACAGTTTGATGTACTACATATGTATATTTTTTAAAATATTATGCTAAGTGCTATGAAAGAAATAAAAATCAGGAAAAAAGACCTGTGAATTTATTAACTGCATTTAAAATTTCAATCTTTCGTAAATTTATGAGGGATCATTGCTTTCATAAATGGACTTAACAGTACAATTATGTAGTATTGTAATATTTTCAAAACTATGAAATTCAAACTTTGTCACATCCATGTGATTGTTTGATTGATCGTTTTATTATCTGATAGGAAAAGAATTGAAATTCGTCAAATAAATTCAATGGCGTCTATATATATTGTTCTAGAAAAGATTAAATCGAAATATGTAAATATATTTATATGAACTTTACTTTCAATATTATTTTGTATGTGCTGAGTATTCTTTCTTTCTTTTTTTTTTTTTTTTTTTTGATTCACTGTACTTAATGCATTAGTTTTAAACTTGTTTGGGCTTATATGAAAGCATTGATCACGCATCACGCGAAAAACTTCATATTCTTATATATTTTACTATGTTATCTCTAATACTTACTATGATAAAGTTGACTTGATACAATACAACACTTGAAGTTTAAAGTCACTTGACCGACTGCCTGACTGTTTGTTTATCCAACTGCCATTGAGCCTTACAATTTGTCCATTTGTCAGTGTGTGGATTTTTGAAACTGAAATGCTTAAGTATATTTATATTGGAGATTTGATTTTATTTACAATATGTTTTCATAAAGTTCTTTAACAAAAACTTAAACATCAGATTTAGTTGATTCCTGCATTTCACTTTTTATCAGTTGATAAAAAGGTATCTCAATCGCTCAAGTCTTTCTCTTCTATGATTTTCAACTTAACTCGATTCTTAAAAAATTAAGTTAGTTTTTATTCTGTCTAATTAGTTTGTACATACTTCTAATAGCATCTAAAGATATAGATCTTCATATATTAGTTTTTCGTGTAAACTTGTGCTTTAAATCTTCTTTTCTTAGGTTCCCGTCTGGAATAGGGTTTCCATTAAGGACTTGACAACTTTCTTTTTAAATAAAACGCAAACCATTTGAGGTATTTCGAAAAATAATTAGCTTGAAGTGCGATCAAAATATTTATGTATGGAATTCGACTTTCCTCATATGTCCATCATGGGCACGTTTGCAGCGGTTCAATTTTCGATGATTTGGCAACACATTTCTATGGAAACGGCTGATTTTTCTCGTTCAATATTGGCTCTGAGCTCCTCTAACGATGCTGGCTTGTTGGTATAGACCAATGATTTAACGTAGCCCCATAAGGAAAGTTTAGAGATGTTAAATCACACGACCTAGGCGGCCAATTGACATGACCATTTCTCGATATAATACGTTCACCAAATTTGGATTTCAATAAGTCGATTGTAACGTCCACTGTGTGGCTTGTGGCACCGTCTTGTTCAAATCACATAAGTATCGTTGATGTCTAACCCATTCAACTGGCCAAAGAAATAACATTGAAACATGTCTCTGTAGTGATTTCCATTGACTTGACTGCAACGTGACGGTCATTTTCACCAATGACACCACCGGCATGTAAACCACACCATAGAGTTGTTATTTGTAGGTGAAGTGGTGTTTGTTGAAGTACATGAGGATTTTCACCTAACCAATAACGCATATTATGTTTGTTGACGAAGCAGTTTAACCAAAAATTCGTTTCATCACTAAAGATGATTTTACGATGAAATTGGTCATCGTCTTCCAACATTTCAAGAGCCCAATTCGAGAATGTACGTCGCTTGATATGATGATGATAATGAGTGGCTTTAGTTCTTGAGTTAGCTTGATCTTATAAGAGTTAGGCAAAATTCGCCATAGCGTGGACTGAGAGTTGCCTAATTCTTGAGAACGCCGTGGAATCGACTGTTGTCTTCATTTGCAAAGCACGCTTGCACGGCAGCAATATTCTCAACACTTGCACCAACTTAAAGTTTCACTGACACGGGAACATCCAACAGCGAATATGTAAACTTGAATTTGTTCACTAGACAATGAATTGCATGTCTACTGGGACGATTATGACGACCAAAAATTGACGTAAACGCTCTTAAAGTTGCAGTCACCAACTCGGAATTTTCGTAGTAATTTTTAATTATTTTTAAACGTTGTTCATTTGTGATGAAAATGTTGACTTTATTGAATATTTTGAAATTCACAGTTTGGTAATTGGTTTAAGGCTGCATTCACAGTGAACATTGCAAGATGTCAAGTCCCTAACGTAGAGTACATTTGCTCCTATCGTTCACTTACACAATACTTAGTCTCCATGCTCAACACTGTTGTCATAGCTATATGATTTCTGAATAGTTCCAACTTTCAAATTTCATGATATTCTGACAATTAGTTTATTGGTTGAAGTGGTTTTAGTGATTTCAATTAAGTAATTTTTAAATGAATAGGAAAAAAGAATTTCATGTGTTAATTAAACATTTAAAATCTCTAACTAACTTTTAGGATTCATCCATGAGATATGCAATTCAATTCTCCATGGCCACCAATTTTATGTTGATCTGTTTGCAATCTCGTATTCCTATACCATCATTTCAATTGAATTTAAGTAGTTTTTGAGCTCAGCTTTTTTTTTTTGTATCATGTATGTTTGTGTGAATTATTACAAATGTTTGCAGCGCCGCAATTTGCCAGATTTGGAAAAAGTTATTTTTGCCATAACATCACAAAAACAATAATAAACAAAGCTAAGAGTAACAAAAATAAAAATGAAAAAAAAAAAAAAAATTATTGATACACGACAATAGACGCCGAGTGTAGACGATGCCGAGACTCTAAGTATTTGACTCTATAGATCTTGACATAAAAGCTTGCACACCAAATACAGTGGGCACATCATGTATATTTACACAATAGAAAATAACATTAACTTTAAACGTTATAAAGTTCACATACAAATATACTAAAAATATGAAAATGAAATGTGACGAAATCAAAATTTGACGATGTTATTATTACATTGGAGCTATTTAGGCAAATGCAATATGGAAGTGAAACTTCTAAAATAGGTGGTCAAGCAATAATACAGAATATTGTAAGAGTTATTTTATTTTTCGGTCATTCGGCCACTTGTTCACTTGTTTTTTCATAAAGTAAACACAATCAGTAAAGCATTTTTTATCTCTCTTTTACTCATGCATAAGCAATCATTCTCTACACTGTAGATGAGCCCGCACAAGACAATTGTTTCTTGCGTCTCTGAGGAATCATCGCATTTTGATTTTCGTCACATTTCATTTTTTTTTTTTTTTTTGTTTTAGCTCCAGCTTCTTAAGTTTTTGATAGAATGGGTTATACATCTAGTAGCTTAAAAATTTTGGTTTTATTTTTATGATTAATTTTAGGCAAGTTTTTGGTTTTGGTTTCGAGCCTTATGAACTTGGGGACTTCAAGCGAACTTATTACTATTATTCTTACCTCTTTTCACAATCATCCTCAGTTCGTTAGTTCATCAACTTATGAGCTTGGGGACTTCAAGCGAACTTATTACTATTATTCTTACCTCTTTTCACAATCATCCTCAGTTCGTTAGTTCATCAAACAGATTTGATTTGATTATGTATGTACTTACAATTACTTTTTCTAATTACCCAACACACACATTTAGATCAAATGCTCCACTGTACCTTTGTTATGGTCTAACAAATACATATTGTCTTAGTTAGTAGTGGTAGTAGTTGTTGTTCATACTTACGAGTACGAGTAGTATTATTGTTAGCTGCTTGATTTGTTATTGCAAACCATGAAAATCGAATGGAACATTCGAATGACAGAGCATTTGTTGGTATAGTTTTAGAGCCTTTTTCTTTTACTTCTTGAAATGTTGTTTGTTTTCTTTTATTTGGGCAAAGGGAATTACTTCTTTCAGAGGAATGAATACTGGTGCTGGTGTCATCTTTGTTCCAAGTGTAATTCGTGTTTCTGTTGTTGTTGTTGTTGTTGCTGTTATTGTCTTTATTGTTGTACCGTTTAGCATTTTCAATTTGCATATTACAAGGCAACATGATTTGGGGTTCACCGTTCATCGTTGATCGTAAAAGGGATTTTATTCTTGTGGATTTTGTTGTTGTACTACAATAGTTTTGTTCAGTTAATAGATTCACAAATGAAAAATAAGTAAAAATTGAAATCGAAACAAAAACAGACATTGAAAAAGCGTTTACAACATGACGTTGTATGTTTTAATCTGCGAAATCAAGTTTATCCAAAATCGAATACAATTTTGTTTAATAGTTCAATATTAATTTGAAATTTGATTGAAGGAAGAGAAAAAATTAAAACGAAATGAAATGAAAGAAATAATATAGATTTAAATTGAGTCAATTTGTTAATCAAAAATAATATATTATATGGTCAACTAGAAATTGTATGAGGATACATAATAAAATACCCATAAATGCAATAAAAATTTTTGTTTTCAAACTACATATTTCGAATACTAGTAGCTCAACTCAGGAGATAATAGTTTCTATATTATACTTATACATTCTCACTAGTTTCACAGGATCTTCTAAAGAACAGAAGTACATATTTACCTACAATATAATTTGGCATTACAATTGTTTATATTTATATATTTAATATTATAATTTTAAAATTATTTATTTAATATTGAATTATAAAATTATGATTTTTATTTTTATTTATTATTTTTAAAGATTTTATTAATTAATGTTATGAATGTATAAATTAATATTATAATAATTTATTATAAGTTCTAGAGTGGAAAACTTATCTCCAAGGGATCACTACCGACAAGATAGTTGGTGAAACCACATTTAAAGTTTCACAATCATTAGAAAATGACAAAAGACATCGAAAATGAAGCAACCTGATTTAGTTTGGGATATACTCTCATTGATATTACATTACCATTGTTGTCTTCCATAGTGTTCGATGAGGAAGAAGAATTAGGTCTTGACTGCTTGTAAGCAGATGTTATAGATAATGGTGGAATTACCTGTGATACGGGGGTCAGAGGAGTTGAGATAGAAACTATTGGTCAAAGTTAAATACATTTTCAGATTTATTTTATGTTAAAGATTGTATATATAAACAGGATAAGGTGCCTAAATACAATGCTAAGGTGTTCCTCTTGTCCAGAACAATACCGGTACTGCACTGTTAGTTCAGATTTTAATTCCATTGAGGATCTCTAGAATATAGCACTTCGCTAAAATTTTTAGTTGAATTGTGTAAGACAATTAAAGACAACGACAAAATTAATAATTGAAAAATTTTTAATGAATTGATAGTCGTTTCTAGACATGAAAATAATATTCCAAAACTTTTTCAATTGTTTGATAGTAAGATTTTTTTTGTTAGTCCGGATCATTGAATCATTTCGATCATTGTATTATTGCATCATAAAGTTGTTGATGTCTTTCTATATGTAAACTGGGATTATCAACATAACTTAAAAAGCAATAATAAAAGAGTAAAAGTTTGAATGCATAGAAAATATATTAGTTCTGAGGTGAGAATTTTTCAAACATCAGGCACAAAGTGTATTCAAACAATGGCTGGTGAATGAGAATGGCAAAGTAATAGGCATAGAAGGGATGAAGGAATGAAGGAATGAGGGGTATGAAATTAGGAATAGGAGTCGATTGAGGAAAAGTTGGCAAATAATCGTTAGTAAAATAGTAGAAACGACAAAACAAAAGCGACAGCAACAGCAACAGCAAAAACAGTAGAAGCAAAAAAAAAAAAAACAAATCAAGTCAAACCTAGCATAGGCAAACCTATCCTACCGATTCAAACCGTTTCTAACCTTACCTAAGCAACGAACCAAGCAAGTGGATGAGTGGGGCGTGAGGAGGAGTGCAGTGAAGTGAGTTAGTAAGAGAGAACGAAGAAGAACTTATTTGGTGTAACAATTATTTCGTGATTTGATTTCGACCTTTAGCGACCAATTCAATCGATATAAAGAAGAAACGGCAGAAAAAAAAAAAAAATACCACCGCTGCTGAGGATTGCCGATTGCCTTAACTTACCTTACTTTACTTTGCCTAGCCTTACCTTGTCACCGCTGCTCTTACATAATCGAACTTAGCCAGCGAACTGTATGAGCGCATCTCCAAAAGACGACCGACCCCATCTAGCGCTGACACTAGGAGTGGGCAGCAGCACCAACAACAACAACAACAACAGTAACAGCAACAAACGCAACAACACCAACAACAATAACTAGGAACAGTAACTGGGAGCCGGCAGCTAGAAGTCAACGCTGCGGCATGCATTGTTTGGCTTCGTCGACAGCCACAAGTTGCAATTGAGTCAAGCAAATCGTGCTGCTGCCTATTGCAACTGGTTGCCAGCCAAGCTTAGCCTTAGCCCCAAAGCGACGGCGGCAATAGTCATCAGCATCGGCATCAGCATCAGCGACACTATAGAATAGTGAATAGAGAATGGAGAATGGCGAGTGTTGGTGCTGTTGAAGGTTCTTCCGCCACCGCCACTGGTGCAAGCTTCTTAGTAAGGAAGGCCTGGTGTAGTGTGGTGTGTAGTGGTGTCGATCGCTTGCTCACTGACTCGATTGCTTGCCATTGCCCTCGGCCATCAGGCAGAATTCCCACGTCCAACTGTTGCCACTGCCGTCTCCAACGCCACCGTGGCTGTTGTTATTGCTGTGGATGTTGCTGCCTCTTGTGGCAGTCAACAGAGTTCACCAGAAGCGTTTCAAGCTTTAACAAAAAACAAAAAAAAAAAACATAGAAGAAAAAACCAAAGAAATTTGAATTTGCAGAAGCGTTCGCGGTTTTGAGACCAGGTCAGCCTTTGGCTTGGACAAACCTTAGAGAGTGAACGACTGTAGGTGCCTAGGTGAAGCCAACCGACACGATTAGTGGACGCTAATAATTGCCATTGATTTAGATCATTGCCTCCCTCCACCATACTTAGCCTAAGTCATCTCAACTCTATATAAAAGAATCTCAATTCAACTAAGTTTTGTTAGTTTAAGGTGATTTGAGTTCAGTTCAGTTGAGTTAAGTTTAGTTGAGTTGAATCAAATAGGTTTTCGTTTTAGCTTCTTCAGCTTCAAATTCACATTCATGCAAACCAAATCTGACCAAAGCGTCCAACTAAAAATCAAATCAAAGAAACAAAACTACAACAACAACAACAACAAACAACGAAAGAACGATGAATGATCAAATGATGTAGATACATTGAACGTCTATTCTTATTCCAGTACGTCCACGTCCACTTCTACTTCACCCATTTGTTCATGGGTATCTTTTCTTCTTTGTTGGATTTGTGTGGCTTTGTGGTTGCTTAGATTTGTGATTTTCCTAGATTGCATAAATCAATGATCATTTATTTATACATTTGTTTATTTATTATCTCATTTGTTTGGCTACTTACTCGTACAAGTCTCGTAGGACCCCCTCTCTTTCAGTTTGTCCGTCCTCCTGTCAGTCTATCTGTCTTTTGGCCTCTTGACTGGAAACTTTTCTACTTTTCTACTATTTGTACTACAATAGAATGAATGAAGAATTACTTTTCTTGTCGTTTGTTGTTTGGTTTAATATCGATATTTTGTAATTGAGTGAATAAAGTTACTTTGAAATAAGCTCAAGCTAAGGTGATCTGCTGCTAATATTATGAGGAAGCAAAACTTGTGCAACTTGTGGGAATCCTTTGAAGTTAATTTTCTTCATGTTCTATTTATGGTAGATAAGGCCCATCTACAATATTGTTTACCATTGAGTTAATTCAGTTTCCTGTATATTAAACATCTGCATGAATTCACTCAAACGGACCGGCACTGAGTGTACTACTAATGAGTGATTTTCAAAAGCTTATGTGTCCAATACAACAAGTACTGAGCTGTTAATAGAACACAAAAAGCATTCAAAAAAATTTAAATAGTATGCCTAACCCTCATAAGCACAATATGGAAGTGAAACTTCTTTAGCGCAGGAAGGTAAATCCAAAAATTAGAAAATGGAATGTGACGAAAATCAAAATGCGATGATGCTTCGCAGACGTGGTGGGGAGACGCACAAAACAATGTGCATTATCTTATGTGGGCTTGTCTGCAGAGTAGAGAATGATTGCTTACGCTATAGAAGTTTCACTTCTAAAATTGGAATTTACCGATTAACTCAGTGTTGGCGCAGTAGAAGAATTTAGGTGTATGAAATTGTTCTTGTGATTTTCAGATTGGAAGAATGTGTATACAGGATATAATATTTCTCTTCTTCTTTCTCACACTGAGCCACACGAGTTCCTTGTCCAAAAAAAAAAAAAAGTGGCCTGCTATAGTGTGCGCCGCACTATATCCATTCAATTCGTTTCGTTTTGGTTACTACTGTATGAGTTATTTCTCTGTAGTACTTCATTCATGCAAATGTTAAATATGTAAGTCTATGTTCATTTTAAATCTGCACGATCTCTTCAGGTGTGGATGTGGGAAATATTGGATGTATAAGCAATTCTTTGCAAAATTACTAGATATTGGTCATTGGTGCCAACATCACATCTATTATCTTGATGGCAGCGAACTTAAAATGGATTACACATATAGCAAGGACCCAGAATATGTATGGGTATCACCACCCCGACCGGCTTCACCATGTTTGTATTCTTCGGAGCTGATTTACTAGATTATATCCATTGTTATGACTGATGTTCACGATGTACATCTTTATTTCCGATTATGGTTCACAATGAGCAAACACATCAGGTAATATCCAAATATTATTTCCAACAACTTCTATAGTTATAGATTTCCAATCGATTAAACCGGTTCATAAAATTTATCGATGATTTCTGGAGTAGCAGTCTCTAGTACTGATCTCATAATGATTTCTAGAGTAGCGGCCACAAGGATTCATCGTGATCAATGTTGGTGTAAATTGTGAACTTTACTCGTATCCAACTTGGTTCCAAATATCTATTGGTATATGCATATATACTTGTTGTTTTGTTTAATTTCAGTAAAACAAAAATACATTGTAGAATAGTCCGAACATTGTTACTATATTTTACATCTAAAAACATCTTGAAACACATATACTTCCAAATTGAAGAAACACATCACCGGATCTAAATGGATACACAAAAATTTTGGCTGGACAAATAAAATGTTTCCCACTTTTCACAGAAATTTGGCCTTACTTGCATCAAATAATTTGCTATTGGAAGAATATTTAAAACATACCTAAATACAAACGCAAATAATTATATCCCTTAAAATCTATCTGGTATCTGGTTGGCTTGTTGCTTGCTACATATACATAGGACAAAAAAGAAAATAACATTTCCACAGAATGCGAAACACAAATCAAGTTATCGTTTTCAAGGAATCTTAGGCATAAGTATTGTTACTTCTAGGACTTACAACTGGAACAATGCGTATAAATACAAATAAATATCTATAAATTCATAAAAAACTCGCCAGATTAAAACGGTTTGTTATTTGACAACACATTATCCATATCAACTTAAGATGGGCATCAGATTAGAGGGAAAAAGAAACGTACGATATATTGCGAAAGTTTACCTTGATGAAGTCACGAGTTTAGCCAAGGTAGAAACCTCCTCGCTTGTATTTTTTTCCAGCACCTGTATGTTTACTCTTCGAACTATCACGGCTTTTCTCGTTCTTTACTGTTCTAGCTGGTCCACAGCGACCAGTATGACTAGCACCTCTAAACTTAGAATTTCTTCGCATATCTCTTATGCTTCTTCCCTTTCGCTTAAGCGACTGATTTTTTTTTTTTTTTGTCACTTTTGTATATATCTATTGCAGAACTGAATAGTTCTAATGGCAACGTAAAACCAAAATCAAAAGCCATGTTCCTGTAAAAAAAAAAAATCTTAAAATATATAAAGATGGGCCAAGTGCGATTCAGACTCATACACGGAGGGTTCCGTACCTACATTATCAGTTCAAAAGTCCAAAAAACAAAAAAGTTTGTCTAATAAAAACCTGAATTTAATGGGGATTTGTATGGAGGTACCCTCCCTCGTGGTCCGATCAAACTGATTTCTGATTTCGACAGTATAAATTTCTGAAGCATAGCCACCAACCATACAAATGTCAAGATCGTGGGATTACTGGATTGTATAGCTGCCATACAAACCAAATTGTTTCTTGTATGGAGATATGAAAATATTTTAGTTTTAGTGTTTGTTGCTAATGCCCGGATAAAATTACACATTCTGTGAAAATTTCAACTTTAAAACATAAATGTTTCAATAAATAAAAATGAAAATAATAATTAAAAATTTTGTGCTGAATTGAGCTACGCTCTCTTATTTTTATTTTTTTTTTTTTCTTTTTTTTTGGAAGTCTGATGTTTTCATAAGTAAACTGTATTAAGATTAAGCTGACGTGAGTGCCTTGCCAAGCCGTCCTTTAGCCACTTTCCTGTGCCTTAAGTAGCTTACATACTTCAGCCGAGGAAGCTAAAGCTTTTGAGCCACCAGTATGATAGTATGATAACATCAGATTCTTCCCATGCAATGCATCACGCAAACACTTAACATTGTTTGAACCACAAAGACTGGAAACTGTTACTTCTATTCATGTACGTCAAAATGCGTTTACAGAAATAATGGCTTCTAATTCCTCAGCCAAAATAACCAATGCAGTGATGTTTAATAAATCACTACTGAATTACCGAAATAACGATAAATAATGACTGGCTCATTAGCTCAGAGGTCAGTGCACTGGCCTGACATTCCAAGAGTCGTGGGTTCGATTCCCGCTCAATGCAAGTCTGATCCTGCATTTTTCTAATTTCCTTCCTGTGAAGGCCTTAGTCGCTATATGCTCATATTAAAAAATACTACGTTATAATATGTAATTATAATCTTAGTTCTAATAAATAAAGTGCAGATTAGGAATTCGTCCGAAAGTGATATATTTTACTAATAAATTTAATGAATTCTTATGTTTCACAAATGAAAATATGGCTCCAAATGGAAAATACACGTTGAATTTGGATCGGCAAAAACAAGATTTTCTCGCCTTTATGACACAAATCGGGTTACTTGCATTGATTAACTTGTTATTAGAAGAATATAAAACAAAAAAATATAAATGCAAATTATATATCTATAAAAATTGTGGTTTACTTACCAATTTCGGACTTTTTGGCGAAACTTGACCTTGATGAAGTCACTAGTTCACATGGAGAATAAGAGTACTACTGGAAGAATACGTTAGATGTGGTATATTGTAGATGGTATTATAAATGCAAATTAATATCTATTGTGGTTACTTACTCGTACCCTCAACACTTCCTTCTCCCAAATGTTTTCTTAAGAATCTTTTTAGAGATTCTTTTCGTCGGTTTCTTTTTCTTAAACAACTTTTTGCTGCACGGTTTGTTTTTGCGAAAAACACCTTTCTTAGCATTTACTCCACTCCTGCGCAAAGATAATTTTCTACCTACTCGCTTGTATTTATTGGCGGGATTTCTACGCCTAGAGCTTGCATTTTTGACCTTCCTAGCTGGTCCACTTCTGCGCATGGCTCTTTTGTTTCGTCCCTTTAACTTACGCGATTGATTTTGTTTGTCACTTTTGTATTCATTTATTGCCGAATTTAGTTGATCTAATGGCACCGTAAAGTTAACGTCGAAAAACATTTTTGCGCCTTAGATAAAAATAAAATTATAATGCGCCAGTAAAAAATATAACAAGAAAAAATTTTAAGAAATATAAAAATTTAGCACGTCTACACTTTAAATACAGAATTATAATGAACAAACTAACAAATCATTTCAAACCAGGTTAACTTCGATCTGATTTTTTGAAATTGTAATTTTGGCATTTTATAATATGTAAAATAGAGCAGGCGGTTTTTTCTAAGGGGCAAACAAATCAAAAAATATTTAATAGTAATGTTTCCTTTTTTGTCCTTGATTCTATTTCTGGGCATTTGTTAAACCCAGTTCTTTAATATTGCGGAAGGATAAAATAGATTCAATACCATTAGCACATTAGCATGTCAATAACTTCTAGTTCTTCTTTAGTTTTTCTGTATAAAGCTCAGTGCATTTCCATCATCAAATATGCGTAATCAATTGTTAAATGCCCGTCTTTTTAAATCACAACTAACACTTAATCGAAATACAATTATTACTTCAAATAATTTTCCTTCTTTATTTAATAAACATGTCATTAAAGAAACTTTCAGGTCGCCACAAGCCAAATAATGTTACTATTAATGATACCGATAAGATGACTATAGGGAAGAAGTTCGTACATGTAGAGAAAGCTTTCAAGAGACCAGGTTACCCCAAGGCAAATGTTAGCAAGACGGACTTCAATTTGAATATTGATTACTGACAAATTTCGATTTATCTTCGAAGGTTTAACATTCACAAAAGTGAAGGTTAGGAATCTAGAATAAATACTTCAGGTTAAAAGGGGCTGTTATTAGACAAAACATTATGCGTTATCAAATGAACTTGGACATCAGATTGGAGGGTCAAAAAATCTTAGGCTATGTGGTGAAATGTGGTCTTGCTGCATTCACGAGTTCAGATAGAGGATACTTTTCGATGAATATGTTATACAGATTGTATATGGTATAGATAGAAATGAAAATGCATATGAATATCTATATCGATATTGTGGTTACTTACTCTTAACACCTTTTGGGTTTGGTTTTATGTTTCAAGAACTTACTTCCATGGTTGGACGATTTCTGATCATCATTTCGGCTTTATCTTTGCTTTAGTGTCTCTTTTTGTATTCCACTTCCTCAGCACTTGCTTCAAATTTAATAAATTGTATTGGTAACTCAAATCCAAAGAATAAAGACATATTCCCGAATAAATTTTATCCAAACAAAATATTCGGAGAGCATTGAAAAATCATTCGATGCACCGAAATTATTTGAAAAATAGTTTTTGTATGAGCAAGTTGATCCTACATAAGGAAATACAATAAAATAATGGAGCATCACAAAACGTCAGACGAAGATAACAGACGCAATAAACGTTGTTATTTATTTTATCAATATAAATGTTTGTATTTTGTAAATTTTACACATTCCTTGTAAATTTATATGTATTATAATGGTAAAATAAAATCAATTTTCAACTCTCAATTACATCGAAAAATGCGAAGTCCCTTAAATGACGTTATATGGAGTTTCAACTGTATTTATAATATAATAAAATTTCATTTATGTGCATAAAAATATACTTTTTTAGGGTTCTGGTATCGGATTTATATTATTTTTATACTAAAACTAAAATATTTTTAAAATCTTAAAGGGGTCCCCATTCAAGAAACATTTTGGTTTGTATGGCGGCTATTCGATCAAGTAATTTCACGATATTGAAATTTGGGAAGGTACTTCCCATACAAATCCACCATTAAAATTCATGTTTTTATTAAAAAAAACTTTTTTGATTTTTGTTCTATCAAACTGAAATTTAGACACTATAATATTTTTTGATATAGGCGCGGTACATTTGTTGGAAGAAAGATAAAATCGGTATAGAGGCCTAAAAATAGAGTGTCATGACAGTAAAATGCTACGGACCCCCAGCTATGGGTTTTGCAACAGGACAATGCTCACAATGCTCGAATCGTAAAATCGTTCATCTCAAGGCAAAATGTTGAAATAATAAGTCTTTAAAAACAATACTTATTGGTATCCTCAAACCGATCCTTATATGTAAGAGTTATGAATGTCCATTCATCAATGCGACAGGTCAGGACTAGTGTGACTTCACGCTGAGGTGCGATAATGCGTTCGGCACAAAAGTCATTCTTAAGGTGGACCAGGTCCAATCAGTGGCTGCATATACACCAAAATATACTGGCTATAGCTCTCACCTGAGATGCAACAAGATGAAGACTGAAAAGACTTCACCCAAACTATCTTTTACAAAGAAAAAATGTGATCCACACCAAAATAAAAATATTCAAACTATCATTCCAATTTTAACGAGATGTTTCAAATTATTACAGTTTTAATTTGAGTTTTTCAAGCTGAATTTTGAGTTCCATGGAGGATTTTGGTCTACTATAGTTTCTTGAACCTTGCGGGTGCCACCAACACGGAGCTGACCTGCCGATTTTTCTGTTAAGAGCTTTCCGTACTCCACCATAATCAGAACTAAATAGCTAAAATGATTGTAATTGATAATAAGGCAAATTAGTGGTCCATTGGATAGCTTAACCCATTAATGTTGCATCAGTTTGAAATTTTAATTAGATTGAAAGAATTTTTATGCATTATTGATCAGTTGCAAAACCAGTTTTAAGAATACAATCCACAAAAAAAATACAAAACAACAACAACAAAAAACTTAGGGGGATAAGAGACGTGAATAAAAATGAAGTAAAAAACGGAGAATATTAATGTACATACAAAAGAGGGAAAACACCACAGCAATCAGCCATTCGAGCTTCCCTTGAAAGAGCTTCGAAACTAACCTAACCAAACATATTGTTTGCACATATAAAGTCTTGATTTGTTCCGGTACAGCATTAAATATCCAAAATATAAGTATCTCAAGACATATGCGGAAGGCTTTTAATATCCAATAATCAAGGTAACCAAGGAAACCAAGGAAATTACTAGAAGGAAAACTAGACAATCATATTATCATCAATCTAAGTATGCCGTTCAGAATTTCAATGTTAAAAAGTCAAAACTTGTTTGGTTTTAGTTCATTAAATTTGAAAATCGTATCGAGATTAAAAGTGTGTTCTGTTAGAAAAATTATACATTTTTTGTAATTTTTTTGTTTTATTTTGATACACGATGACGGTGCATTTTAAATGGAAAATACCAGCAATGCTGGAACTAGTTAAAATTGTTG
The DNA here is from genome assembly GCA_037043295.1 of Amiota minor. NCBI lineage: Eukaryota > Metazoa > Arthropoda > Insecta > Diptera > Drosophilidae > Amiota > Amiota minor. Next base: position 117,283 of record JBAMAW010000924.1, read on the forward strand.
CTGGTGAAGACGAGAACCAATCGATTAACAACATAGCCGTTGGACCATCTAGATCTGCAAGACCGAGGAGAGCTAGGCGATCCAGGTCGAGAGCAAGGAAAGCTAGACCATCTGCATCCAGTTCGAAGAAAGCGAGATCTTCAAGCTTAGCTTTATCTAGAAGGTCTATTTCAAAAGCGAAGACATCACGATCTACAAGATCGAAATCGTGGGCACCAGGAACATCACGACGATCGCGATCGAAATCAAAGACAGCTAGAACTGGTAAAGCTAGATCAGCTCGATATGGTCGATTGGCACCAACTGCGAGATCCACTCGATACGGTAGACTGACCAAATCAGCTAAATCAAAAGCGAGGCTAAAAAAACAGCGTAGTGTACGAAAAGCACCGGCATGCAAAAAGAGGTTGCGTAATAAAAAAGGAAAAAAGGCTGCTCAGAAGAAAAGAACCAACAAGGCAAACCCCAAGGCCACTTTGAAGAAAAACCTCCGCAAGAAAAGTGTGAGTGCTGTGAAATGTGCGAGTGTTGAGAAAAGTTTAAGCTGTCTAATGCCTCAAAATGATAGCACCGACGAAAACTTATTGTTGTTGGTAAGTAAACACAATACCTATACATATCTACTAAATATTATTCTAAAACTATTCTTTGTACTTAGCCAAGTGATTCTAGTTCGGTCGAATTTGACGCAAATTGAGATAAGTTTTCCTTTGTACCAATTTTATCAAAATTCCTACTTATGATATACACGGATGTTCCTATTTAACCCCAGATATGACCCAAACCTAAACTGTTTTGTCTATATTATTGTACGCCCGGATTTGTCGCAACTTAACCAACAAGGATTTCAAAAAATTTTAATGCAATCACAAGTGAAGAGCATTAAGAGTAAGTAACCACAATAGTGATAGATGTAATTTGAATTTATATTTTATTTTTGATCTTTTATATATATTTTTCCAATAGCGCAGTATTTGATGACTCTTTACGACACTAGTCTTGTATGTGATGCATTTAGAACCCAAACTTCAACCAATCAAATCAACCAAAGTCAATTATCAAAATTTAAAGTTTAATCGTGGAAATTTTGGCATGTGCTTAACAAAATTAATAAATATGAACTTTAATCTACTACAATGTTTTATTGGGTTTGGGTTCAGTGATTTAGTTATTCGAGATATTTTGTGATCTTCATAACCACTTAGGACTTAACATATGCTGATGTCAACCCAACTGATCTGATCATCATAAATCCAACATTTGGACTTATAGACTTCTTCTAGAGATATTTCTGCGGAGAGTGCTTCCACTAGCTGACTGCGACACAATCACTAATTTAAATTTCGTCGAAATCATGGATCAAGAACAAGTTCATAGAATTGTGCAAGAACAAATTCATAGAATTGTGTGCAAAGTACTTAAAGCGTTTAATCCTAATTATAATAATATTGATCTGTTGTGTTCCTTGATGTCAAACAAGCTTTTGATAGTGTCCGACAGAAAGAACTTATACACAAAGTAAGGAAAAAAAATTATCAATATCTTAAAACCTATTTCTGAAATTATACCTGTATGATAGATGGGGTCCCCTAAGGTAGTGTGATTGGTCAGCTACAAGTATTTTATACTCCATACACAGCAGACACAAATGGAACATACATACTGGTTAATGCAGAAACATCCATCCATATTTAATTCACACTTTGCACTGACGTGAGCACCCGAATAAGTCTGAACGGATCGGCAATTCGTAAATTCCACACATTGATATATTTCGTTCTTTGGTTACACTATCGGTTAATTTGGAAAGACCATACAAATGCGAAAAGACATCAACTTTAATTACAGACCTTCTGGATGAGTTAGATGTTAGATCATAAATGAAAGTTTAGGCTTACAAAAAAAATCACAATGTAGAACATCAAAACCCAGCAGAGTTACCAAAACGTCTCTTTGAGAAAATTCACTGGAGAGCCATGCGTTTTGAACAACAAAAACGTTCAACGCGATCCACAAAAGCCAACAATTCTGGACCAAACAATATATCACAGTCTAAACCATTCAGACAAAGTCGCAGCAGATTGACAGCCATGCTAGATAGTACTTAGTAGTTGGCTGCCCTTAGCTGGATCCTTTGGTATATCCATGTAAATCATATACAGTAATTGAATCTTTACATTACTCAAGAAATAATAACCTCAACCCGATGTTAAAGAAAATATTTTATATGAATGGGAAAACATAGTGTGAAGTGAAGTGTCTAGGCATTTAAAGTATGAGTTCGTTGAAGATATCGTAAGGAGAAGAAAAAAGAAAGGATAGTTGGGTATATTCTGTGTAATTGACAAGGTCCTATGCTGGATATCTCAAATCTATGAGTGGTACCAAAACAGGTCTAAACCTAAGCCAAACTAATATTGGGACTATGCATTAATTTTAAAGGTTTTTTTCACCAAAAATGGGGCTTTATTTCGATTTCAAAATGGATTGATACATCATTCAAAGTACTGTCCGTCGCTAGCCACAACCTTTTCCCATCTTTCTTTCAATTTCCGGATTCCGTTTCTCCAAAATTCCGGCTTCTGGGCGGCTATAAATGAATCGATCGATTTTTTGGTCTCTTCATATGAAGAGAAGCGGTGTCCAGCCAGCTTACGCTGCATCTCCCGGAACAAGTGGTAATCCGAAGGAGCAATGTCTGGGCTGTACGGCGGGTGGGGTAGCACTTCCCAGTTGAGCGTTCCAAGGTATGTTTTGACGACCTGTGCAACATGCGGCCGAGCGTTGTCATGCTGCAAAATAACCTTGTCGTGTCTTTCGACCGTTTCCGGCCGTTTTTCAAGCAATGCTCGGCTCAAACGCATCAATTGACGTCGGTAGACTTCCCCAGAGATGGTTTCGTTGGGTTGGAGCAGCTCATAGTACACCACACCCTTCTGATCCCACCAAATACAGAGCATGAGCTTCGAACCATGAATATTCGGCTTGGACGTCGATGGCGCCGGTGGGCCGGGCTTGACATATGTTTTTTTACGCTTTGGGTTATCGTAATGGATCCACTTTTCGTCGCCAGTCACAATACGATGCAAAAAACCCTTCCGGCCAAGTCGTTCAAGCAGCAATTCGCACGTGAAAAATCGGCGTTCGACGTCTCTCGGCTTCAACTCGTATGGCACCCAATTACCTTGCTTTTGGATCATTCCCATCGCTTTGAGACGTCTGGAAATGGTTGCTTGGTCAACGTCCAACGTTTCGGCGAGCTCTTCTTGCGTTTGGCACGGGTCTTGGTCCAGCAATGCCTCCAATTCTGCGTCTTCGAACCTTTTGGGCTGGCCAGGTCGCTCCTTGTCCTCGGTATCAAAAACACCACTTTTGAAGCGTCGAAACCAGTACTCACAGGTTGAAATCGATGGAGTATGGTTCGGGTAGGCATCCAACAGCAATTGACGGGCTTGGGTGGTATTTTTCTTCAAATTGAAGCAAAAAAGCAAGGCTTCCCGCAAATTGCGTTTTGACGGCACGAAAGTTGACATACTCGGAGCACAAAAAAACTATGTTGTGTACACTTCAGCGAAATGACAGATACTGGTAAACAAAGCCTAATGATGAGGCTTTGACATGAATATAGTTACAGTATTGCCAGATGCGATACTGTTGTAAATAACGCCATCTGTGTGCAACCTTTAAAATTAATGCATAGTCCCAATATTTTACGCCACATTTTTATTTTTTTTTAAATACATCATTTATGAAAATTCCTAATTATTATTCACAAATTCTATTGATTGATTGCCATTAAATGAAACGGAAACACTCAATTGATTTGATTGAACCATTGAACCCATTTGTCTATATTTTACAAGATTTAGTGAAATGATAGATCGATTTACTATTGTATTGATATATGTATGTACGTTTGTACGTATATACAAGCATGTGTAGTGCAGATATATACATATGTGTATGCTTAACATAGATGGATAGCAGGTTATTCAGATAATTATAATAATGCAATAAAACAACAACAATAACAGCAACATGAAGTAGAATACAAAAAAATAAACGATAAAAAATATACATTTTGCACATTATAAGCCCGAAAAAAAAAAGGAGAAAGACAAAGGAGCAGACAAGTTAACACGCTTTCCATGATTCAGTTTTGTTGGTTTAACAACTTCGTGTATGACTACAACATCTTCAACTCACATAGATACATATGAGAACGGTATACTGAAGACCTAACCTAAGTTGAGAGTTAAGGCTTAGACTAGGCTCAGTTCAGTTGAGATAGTTTAACTCCGCTCAGTTCAGCAGCTCAAGAAACCACAAAAATAATAAACAAAACCAAGGCAAATCCAAAGCAAAGCTAAGAAAAAACAAAACAAAACAAAACAAAAGCAAACCAAAGCAAAGCAAACCAAAAGGCAATGAAATGAAATCAAACTAAAAAAATGAATGAAGCGGGGCGAAAAGAGGACAAGAAGAAAGCTAAGGCAGAAAGGAACGAAAGCGAACGAAATTCATTCATCGCCCGTAAAATCTCAACGCAACACAAAATGCTGATGGTGTTCAGGATCGTGTCTTGGCCAAAATTGAATGAATTGTGAGAGTATTCACGATATTCAATGTTGCTATTGCTATTGCTATATCTGTTATTGTTGTTGTTGTTTTGGTTTGGTATTATTATTATTAGTATTGTTGTTGTTGTTCGTAGTGACGACAGCAACGCGCTTTTAGTGTTGCATATATACGAGTAAGCTAAGAGGGGCCGGAGTGCTTAAGGTAAACCACAGACCCAAAGCGTGTTGCCTCTGAACCTGTTCCTTTCTTCTGTTTCTGTCAATTGCTATTGACTTACTAAATCTGTATTGCACAGTCACAGTGGTATAAAATGCAAGAAAATTAAATACAAAATATTCATATATGATAGTTCTGGAATTCAGTGCGACCTCGTAACACTATCTAAAAAACAGAAATTCCAGACCTCAGAGTTTTAAGTTCTGATGATGGAGCCAAAGCAATTGGAGCGAAAAGTTGCTATCGAAAACCGAAATTGCTTGCAATCAAAATGCTGGCCTCTGCACAACTGTGCCATAATTAAAATCAACTGTACCCTGTGTAAGATTTGTAGTTCCCATGTCCATGTACACAGAGTGGGCAATAGCCTATAGTCTGTCATTATTCAGCTAATCTTTACTGCATTAATGCAATGAGCATAGCAAGTTCCCAAAATACTACATCTATCAATACTATGGAGAATGACTAATCCAATGTTCAAGGCAATGTCAAAGTCTTTAAGTTTTTCATTTACAATCATATTGCCTACCAACAACTTAGGAATAAAAGAAATAATAGCTTCTAATGATCAATTTTATAAACATAAGAAATATAGACTTTGGAGGTTTTTCATGTCATAAGGTAAATTCTTCGCGTAAGCAATAAGTTCTAAGGGATTCTTTTGAGATTCATGGAAAGGCGAGAACTACAATCATGTGGTCTATTGTCAAACCCTGTACTGCCAAGATTTCTTGGTAGGTAAGCCTGCATTTGCATTTGATACTAACGTTTCCCAAATTATGCCTTACAGGCAAATGCTCTGCCCCATCCTATTTTTCAGACTCGCAACACTTTCGACTTAACCGCATACTCTGCAATAACCATAGATATCTGAAACTTTACGAATACCTTTTCATTAAGTTCCAGTAATTCTTGTTTCGGGAAATTGATTTAATTGGAAAGATACACATCTTTAGCTACCCTCTTGTTTCTGACTAAAAGAGAGAGCGACATCATCAACGGTACTTTTTCAATCATTCCGCTAAATCGGAAGAAGTTCATTATGTCTTTGGTTGACGTACAGGATGTCTTTCACTTTACAGCCAGAGCGTGTTCAAAGTTCCCATAACACTGAGGTGTGGTATCGTACTGAAGGAACACTTGTTATGGCATATTGGGAGCATTTTTGTATTCAATACTCGATTCAATGCAATGTTAACGCTGGATAAGCTTATAGTAGATCATACAACTTAGGTATAATAAGAGCAATCTTTTTCAAAGCTCTGATTAGCATTACTTATATTGAATTATGTGAAGATAATATCAGATTCAGTATAGATTAGGAGTTGATACATGACCAGATTATTTAGGTCAATTTCAGTATAGTAAATTTCAATGAAAATGAAAGTGAAAATCTTTGTAAGCAATATAATTTATCAGATACTACAAGTAAGTACTTATATCTAACAACAAACATTTTATGAATTCCATATTCCATTATCATCATAAACTCAGCCCACGGTATTACAGTCTACGAGTATAGTGATTTTGTTTTTAGTATGTTTTCCTTTAATTCTTTAAAATGAAATTAAAACAAAAAGGTTTGAAGAAAATTTTAGAAAAACAAAATGAATGTATTAGAACAAAACCGACAACACAATAAGCTCATGATAATGATAATGACGGTGATGATGATGATGATGTCCATGCAACAACAACAACAACAACAACAACATCAACAACAGCAACAACATGAAACAGAAAAACTCATAATATTTTAAAATGCAAGTCCGATTCTTCATGGAAAATACAAGAGACCGACCATACATCCATGGTATCTACTTCTTGTACCTATGAAGTTTGGATGAGGTGCTGGTAAGGTGAAGGTGGTTTTAGAAGACGACAAAACTGAAAAAATGATTTGCGTTGCTTTTCGGTAATGAAGAATTATTACGCTCAATGTAAACGTCTCTAATTATGGTTCATTAATCAATAAAATTGTTTAAAGCATCGTTCAATTGCCAATCTTCTTCTACTTCTACTCCTGCTCCTACTGCTAATGCCATGCTTCCGATATTTACGAGTTACGAGTCGATAAACAGATACTCGTACTCGATCTCGATCTCGAACTCTTACTCTTACAGACTGTTATAGATGGATGGATGTATAGGTATACAAGTACTTGAGATACATAAGTACTGAAATGCATTGCAGATAAAGACAGGTAAAGCACAAGTTGCACAAGTGCACGCTTTTGTTGAGCCATGGGTGCACTCAGATTTTCGTTAAGGGGAAGGATAAATAACAAATTTCTTATAAATATTTTTAACAAAATAAAAATTAGTTTATGACAATCAGTTCGTCACCAATTGTTGTGTTAGTGGAAAAAAGATTCTTCTTCCTTTGGTTGCATCGCCATCATATATTTGTTTTGTCTTTATGTCGATCGATCAATCGTTGGACTGATCCTCGGTACGCTCATGGCTTGAATCGCATGAAATCGAAGGCAATCCATGGATCGTTTGTTGCAAATACAAAATGTTTTTTATTGTATCTACACATATTCATTGATGTTAGACGTTCATTTTCATATGTAGGCAAAAATGTATCTCTTTTAAGTGTTCATGGCTTGTACTATTATGTGAAAAAAGATACATACTTACTACACATATACAAATACAATAATATTTACAATACTATACAAGTATACAATAAAATACTATCATCCACATTCCCATACTTATATTATCTAAGTATGTACATTCATCATTATCATGAATTTGTAGACATTTATTGGCAATATTAAGTTCTTATAACTTTAACTTAAAGTGTTGTAAGTATGTAAGCACATAGGTAGTACAATAAATAGAGCAACTTGCCACAAATTGCGTCACATATCGTTAAGTTATGTTGCGTTATGTTCTAAACTGAACTGAACTCAACTGAACTGAACTCTTCTGTTTTGTTCGGTTCCGTTTGTTCCGTTTGTTGTTCATATTATTTGTTCATTCGGTTCAGTTCCGCTGAATTTTCTTATCTTTTACTTGAGTTCTTTAGTTCTTATTATATTAAGTACAAGTACAATATTTATAGTGGTTACCTTGCTGCTGCTGCTGCTGTTGCTGCTGTTGCTATTGCTGTTGCTGTTGCTGTTGGATATTTATCTGATATGTGGCATATATCAACCAACATATGTATGTAGTCAAGTCAAGTCAAGTCAAGTCGACTCGAGCCGAGCCAAGTTGATTTCTTCAAAGTCGAGTGCACCGTTAAAACGTTGACAGCAACCAACCAACAGCAAAAACAAAAACACTACACATACATATATAAATTTAAAAACTATATATACAATATACTTATATTTACAAAAACATTACTGATAATAATAATGACAAAGGCGTCCAGTTCGCGCTTCACTGACTTGTCCCAACTTATGAGTAACTCAACTCAACTCAACTTAACTAAACACAACTCAACACAACTCGATTTAACTTAACTTCATTTTACCTCTATTTAAAAGAAGTTCCATGCTCTACCTTATAGCTTTCTTCAGAGTTTCTTAAACTTGTTGTTCTTAGTGTTCTATCTGCATGGAAATAGGATATATAAAAATTTCAGAATAAATTTATTCTACTTCTTCTTTTGCTATGTTTAAGACCGAGAGTTGATTAAAAAACACCACAATTATGCTACCGGCTCTCCCGACAAATCTAGAAGACTTGAGCGATAAAGAAATCCAACCGATCTAATTGGCTGAATCTAGAGAATAAAATATTTGTTATATTGGACTTTATTTTTCAATCCTACTTGCTTAACGTGCGCTTTAACATATTATTATTTGATTCTAAATACATATGTGATTCTGTCATTGATCAGGATCAATAGGCTACAGAATGTTCTTGTAGTTTTTATTAGAAAATATCTTATTAAATTTTTCAAAGTTTATGAAACACTGCCCTACTTCCTACTTCCTACACCCATACCCCATACCCTATACTAGAATATCATGACCTTATTCCATTCTATATGCGTTAACATTTTGACGACAATGTCTTTTTGTCGTCGTCGTTGTCATCGCTGAAAGTATCCACAATAGTATCTGGTATATACAATATGTAAAATAATGTATATACATGTTATTGTTATTCTTTCGCGCGCTTTACTGGCGTGAAATTGGTTTAACCCACTGGTCACAATTGCCTTGTTTCGAAGAGTATGGTAAATGGTATTTTTGGTATATGGTAAATGCAAAGGTGCGTTGAAGCGCTTGAAAGCGTAGACATTAACTCAATCGTAAAAGAGTCAAAAGACCGAGACATTCTACAATATACATTCATACATACAAACATGCTACACTGTGTCTCTAGATACAATTGTCATAATTCATAACCTCAAATGTGACCAACATAAAATGCAATAGAGTTTTAGACAAATTACTTAAACATTTGGTTTTGAATGCAATATACCTACTACATTACAAAGAAAAGAGAAGAGAAAAAAGGAGTAGAATAGCCATCGTCTGAAAGAAGTAAATATGAAGATGCTAATAAATTGAGATGAACAGATCTTCATCTTCATTCTGTATAGTAATTTTTTGTATGCCTTTTGGTTTTGTGGTTATTTTAATTTAGTTGCAAGCTACATGGCTATACCTTTGACACTTCCTTAAGTTAAATAGAAAGCCACAGGGCAGTATAAAAGATGATGATGATGATGATCCTTTAAATTAATCAACCCACCAAAACTTTAGGGTTCAAAACTAAGGAGACTCAAAGAAAAAAGTTTTCTTTAACTCAGTAAGATTTTTTTGTTTTTTATTTGTTTACAATATTTTTAGAAAATAGCATAAAATATTCTTCTGATTATATTGGATTAGTGACATGGGGCTTTGCTGAGAAAGAGAGTGTAATCTAATACAATCCAATACTACCGAAGTTTTTATACAAAACCGAAAAGTTTCAATCAACTGAAAGAACTTAAGAAAGTGTTACAGATGATGATGATTCTTAAAAAAAAACTTTTTACTGACTAAGTATACCATATACATAAGTCAAATCAATAATTAAATATTTCTGAATGCTCTATCACAAGGCATAGGCAAATACGTTTTCTAGGGGGGCATAGTTGAAGTTAAACTTCTTACTTGTTCTTATAACAATTTTTATGTTATGATTACATTACTATTTTATTTATAAATACATACACGAAAAACATGAATAAAATTGGAATACATATAATATAGGAAAACACCACAGCAATCATCCATTCGAGCTTCCCTTGAAAGAGCATAATGCTTTTACATATAAAGTCTTGGTTTGTTCCGGTAAAACATAAAATATCCAAAATGTAAGTATCTAAAGATATGTCCTAAAGATTTAGATCTGCAAGACTGAGGGCAGCTAGACGATCCAAGTCGAGAACAAGGACAGATAAATTTGCTAGACTATCTGGATCCAGTTCGAGGAAAGCGAGATCTTCAAGATCGCGTCCGAGCACAGCTAGAAGATCTATTTCAAAATCGAGGTCATCACGATCCTCAAGATCGAAATCGTGGGCACCTAGACCATCACGACGATCGCGATCGAGATCGAGGCCATCACGATCATCCAGAGCGCGATCGAGATCGATGACATCACGATCATCCAGAGCGCGATCGAGATCCAGGTCCAGCCGATCAATGAGATCTGGCACATCGAAATCCAGACACAATATGGTAAATCAAAAGCACCGGCATGCCAAAAGAGGTTGCCTCATAAAAAACGAAAAGAGGCTGTTCAAAAGAAAAGACAAAACAAAAATGACCTAAAGTTCATTTTGAAGAGGAAGCCCTGCAATAAGGTAAATTTGAGCAGCGGTGAAGAATCGTGAAATCAAAAAAGTGGTAAGTAAACACAAAATCTATAGATATCTACTGCATATTAGTCTAAAAATATCCTTTAGAGCACATTTTACCTGAGATGACAAAGTTTTTCATTTTTAGCGGAATCCATTTAAGCGATATAGTTTTTTTCCATCACGGAATTCCCAATATAAACTGTATTGTCCATATTATTGTATGCCCGGATTTGTCTCAACTTAACGAAAACGAATTTAAATCATCATATAATCACAAGAGTAAGTAACCACAATAGTTGTAAATGTTAATTTGATCTATTATACACTAAATTTTTCCAAAAGCCCATTAACTGATGACTATATGACATTCGCGATGCCTTTATGGAGATGAGATCTCTATTTTTGTATTCGAAACTCTCGATTTCGATACACGATAACAGTACAAAATTTGTAGTCAACATTTAACCATGTGAAGTTGTATATTTACAATACTAAATTTATATGTTGAGTAAATATACGTTTTGTTTTATTTATGTAATTATGGCAATTATAATATTCTTTAATAATAATATTCTGTATCTTTAAGAAAGGTAAAATCTGTACAGCGGCGTAACATAGAGTGGCATGACGTCACAATGTTATGGACCCCCCGGCCCGAGAGATCTGTGTGAACGAGAAAGATAAAAACAGAACTCCAAACGCGCTCGTAATTAAAGTACCATTTTTAGTGTTCCGAACTCAAAGGGTACCAAACGGAATCCTATTACAGTACAGTTGTCTGTCCGTCCGTCCGTCCCCGAACCGTAATAGCTAGAGACTTGAAATTTGTAGTTCTATCCGGGCAATAACAACAAATATTAGAAATAAAATATTTTTAAATCTTTTAAGGGTTCCCCATACAAGAAACATTTTGCTTAGAATGGCAGCTATATGATCCAGTAAATCCATGACCTTCAAATTTGCTTGGTTGGTGGATATAGATTAAAAACTTATAATGTCGAAATTTCAGTTTGATTGGACTACGCGGGAGGGTACATCCCATACAAAACAACAATTAAAATTCAGGTTCTTATTAGAAAAACTTTTTTGTATTGTAGATTATTGAACTGAAATTTAAACACTATAAGCTTCTGACATAGGCGCTATAGATTTGTTAGAATCAACTAAAGTGGGCAACTAAGAGGGGTACAAACCCAAATTAAAATTCAAGTTCATATTAGAGAACATTTTTTATACTATTGAACTAAAATTTGAACATTATAGGTGTCTGACTCATGGTTAAGAAGACGTTTACTGAGTTCCTTATGGTCATACCAGCACAAGTTAGGCCGACAATTCAGTTCGTCGGAAAGAGGTGGTCACTCCAGAAAGCGTCGATTAAGTCCATGAAATGATATTGGACGATAGGGATTTGAATTTGCGTAAAATGTTTGAGATTGTAGATATTTCAACTGAGTAGGTACTTCATATTTTACATGAATATTTGGACATGAATAGGCTATCCGTGCGATAGATGCCGCTAATGCTCACATTCGACCATGAGCGCAACTGTGTGACCACTTCAAACGATTGTTCGGCGATATTCAACCGCAGCAATCCGAACAAGTTTTTGCACCGTGGACGTGATATTGATCCAACACAATACACCAGAGACCAAGAAAGAGTCATAGCAGTGGACTACTCCGGGTGAATATGCACCAAAGAAGGTCAAGGTGGGTCTGTCGGCCAACAACCCTATGGCGACAATTTTTTGTAATGCACACGGTGTCATTCACATCGAATGCCTTAAAGAAGGTAAAACAATCACCAACGAATTTTATTCAGAACTGTTGGACAGCTTCGACATTGTTTTGTTGCTAAAACGAGCGCATTTGGTGAAGAAACAAGTGCTTGGAAAATATCCATAAATTAAGCTATGAACTGCTACCCCATCCAACATATTCTCCAAAATTTAACTACTATGCAACTATTTCCTATTTTCAAACCTCAAGAAATGCCTCGGCGTTAAGAGAATGTAGAAACGAATGCCTATTTTGAGGGGCTTGAAGAAACCTATGATTTGGAGGATATACAAGAATTGGAAAAATGGTGGAACTAAAAGGGTAAAAAAATTCTTCGACTTTCGTAATATACTCATACTCCATTATATGAGTACTAACTAAATAATACAGCTAAATAAAAGGATGCGTAGAATAAGATAATTAAACCATAAAGGAAATTTAATCAATTTGGATTGTAAGATAAGGAATGATAAGAAGAAATTTATTGCAAGAAGCATGCTATACTTAGCACTTAGGTCTGAAGCTTGTACGAGTACCTACCCAAATTGGACTCAAACACATAGGACTCAAATTTGACTTCACACCGAGCTCTGTACAGTAATTCATTGTAATGGAAAGTAATTGAGTTCCACTTTCAACACGCAGTAATTACAATCAATTTCCAAACTTTCTTTGACAGCAAAAACGCAAATAAGAAAATTATAATAAGTGACTAAAAGAATAGCCAAATAAAGAAAGCATCATTTTAACTTTTAAGAAGCTCCCCTAAATTAACTGGGGGCCTAATAGAGTTAAATATTTAGAAAGCACATACTTCTTAGTATAAAGAAATTTTTTTTAAAATTTTCAACACTGTAGAGTCTGTCAGAGTCAGTCAAAGTGATTAAACGAATCAGTAAGAGAAACAACTTTAATAATGATAATGTTACATAGATATATTTTTTTAAAACAGTTAGATACATTAAGAGCCGCAATAAAAACGGTAAGTCACTTGTAAAGAAATAATTTGAGAGTAACAAAAAGGCAAAAAAAGAAACACTTTTGGACTTTAATTTGCTTTGCTTTGACAATAACAAACAAAGCAACAAAAGTAACAACATCAAAATAAATAAAAGAAGAAGAAGAAGAAAAGATACTTAGTTATACAAACACATGCACTGGTACACTAGATACATGATGAAGATGGGCAGATACAAAGATACAATATTAAGCGCATGTATGAAGCAGAACGAACGACTGAGCGAATGAGCAAATGAACGATATTTTTCCACTTGCATTAAGCGGCGATTGAATGAACTTAGAAAGAATACTAGAAGAAGGAAGGTGAAGAAAGGAAGAAGGTAGAAGGTAGAAGAAGGTGTGCGAACAAGGAGGAGTAAGTAATACAAAAAGAGGCGCAAGTGAGCAAGTTTAAATTTAAAGATGATAATCGGTTAAAACCAAAGCGGAGCAGTACTACACATCGAGCGCCATAGCATAACATACAGTGAACCGCCGCCAAAGATTGCAGTCGGCGATCCTCGTCGTCATCGTCATCGTCGTGGGCAGTGAGCGTGGAAACCGTTTTCAAAAAAATCACATGCGACATTTGCTCACAGATACAATACTTACATATACATCCATTCAATATAAACATGAGCACAAAGGGGACTGACTGTAAGGGAGATTATATATAGATACATGTATGTGAGTGTGTGGGAAGCACGAAGCGTTAAATTTAAGACAACGACACAACCGAAACAAACAAACAAAAAAAAAAAAATGTATCTGCTGCCGCTTAGTAAGTAGTAGCAGATACAGAGGGATAGGTGAGTTAAGGGCTTGAAAAACAGTATCTACTACTTACTTTTTCCATACTGACGACAATTTGCCTAGAAATAAATCACAGAAATAGAAGAAATACATTATAAAAAATATAAACAAAAAACAAATACAATAATTTATAGAAAAATATAAAAATATAATAAAATAAAAATAAGTAATAACAATAAGCAATCTTAGGTACTATTGTAGATAGGCATGTAGTAGATGGTTGGAAGATTGGAAGGTTGGCTTAGGCTTAGAAAGGTGCTCATGGTGAAGAGTGAAGCCCTTAGTGCGCAAAACATCATTAGAATCAATGCTGCTGGCTGCAATTGTTCAATTGATCAGGGATAGGGACATAGTATACAATAGTAGTAGCAACATGATGACAATAGTAAGCCAATTTCATTCAGCCCACAAAGAAATTGATCACATCCTGGCGTGCTACTACTACTACTATTACTACTACCATGTACTCTGACTACTCTAGGTTTTGAGTATGAGTATCTTATCTTATCGTATCGTATTGCAATGTATCGATTTGCGGAGGCGACAAATGTTCAGTTAAGTTCAGTTCAGTTTTAGGTTTTTGGCCAGAAAGGTGTCTGTATGGGAGGGGTATGAGGTTAGGGGCCCTCGTATGGGTGCTCGTTGAAAGTAACCAAGTATCCCAAAAATAAGAAATCAGAAAACGAAAAGTTGTTGAACTAAGTTTGTCAAATGATTTACATCCGACATATGCTAAAATCACGAATCTATCTGCTCACGACGACGATGAGGATTTCGCTACAGAAGCGCACTTTAGGAAAGAAATGTAGTATCTTTAAACCATATAGACATACACATGTGTGCATGCCTGATTGAGTGTGTGTGTATGTATGTGTGTGTGTGTGTGTGTGTGTGTGTGTGTTATAGTAAGCAACAAAGCCTCGTGCTACCACTGATGATTGTTGAATGTAAGTCACAGCTAAACGTGAAACAAAATGTTACAGATACAGTAACAAAAACATGCCGGAATCATTGGGTAATCGTGGTTATGACAAATTTGGCTCCTCGACTTTGTCCTCCGTTAAGTGAGAGACCACTCTCTGTCTATGTCTGTCTGACTGGCTAAATGTCTATCTGTATCCATATGTCCATCCATCTGTCTGACTATGGGTGATGATTGTCTTGAATTGTATCCACCAATGATGGTTCCTTTCTTTAAACTTAGTTGAGATCATATAAGCTCCTGCCTCTTTCTTTCCTTATTCCTTCTTTGAACTTGCTTTTGATTCTTTTTTGCTTATACACTTATTATTGTCTTTACCTTTCTTCCAAAGCGGGTGACTTCAAAATATCATAAATACTACCACCACCACAAATACATTATAGTATCTACTAGTAGATATTATTTGTACAATATACATATGTGAATGTGGATGTGAATGTTTATTTACACACAACAGTTTGTGCTTAGGCGTAATCAAAGTAATTGGGACCTTTCTCACTTTCACGCGCACAAATTATTGTTTCCTCAGATACTCAAGATACTCGGCGATGAACTTTCTTATTTCTTCTTTTCAATTCATTTTGTTTTTGTTTAGCTCAGTTTAGTTGAATTGAATTCGGTTTGGTTTGCTTCGAATTTAAGTATTTTAGTAAATATATTAAAGTTTCAGATAAAACACCACCGCCACCACCACCACCACCGCCACCAGCACCAATAGCACCACACATGACATTTCATTGTTTTCGTGGTTACTTAGTCATGAATTTCGGTCTATTCTGTGTTACTACCATCATCATACTTACAATTGCCAAAGTCTATGTACATAGTATCTTAACGTTGTCGTCATCGTCGTCGTGTTTAAAAACAAGTTAGTTGAACAGCAAAGCGTATAATTGAGTAAAAGTTTTTCCCAATTTTTTTTTTTTTCTCTCTCTTAGTGTTTCTTTAAATAAATATTTGTTATTTTTGTTGTTTTGTTTTTATATTTAACAATAAGTAGACCGAATTTTTATAATAATATTGCAATTACTAAGTTTTCTATGGTCTCCGTTTATTGTTATCTCCTCTAATTCTCTTTCACTGTGCATACCAATTTTGGACTTTATGGGTCTTGAAATGGAATGGTTAAAAAAATACCAAATAAAACAGAAGAAGCCTATGATCAACCATATTGATTGAATTTTTGGTTAAAATTTTCACATTTTATTATTCCTTTTGGAATGCAATAGCCACTTTTCCCCCAGAAACAGTGCGAACTGTGGTTCATTTAAAGTCAAAAATGACTGGGTAACGACCAAAAGTCATTTCGACACTGAACTGCAAACTAAGTGACTATTTTACGGCAACAAACCCAATGTCATCAGCCACATAAACTAATCATGCAGTAAATGTAGAATTAGAATTAGTAGAATTGTTATGGTATGGGCAGCATTCTGCTATATAGGCACGAGTCCTAAATGCTTCATCTCATTCAGAATGGAGGCCGAAATGTGTATTGTCCTTCTGGACAGTGAAATATTATGACTGGACTTTTCAACAAGACAATGCGTCAATACATTGAGCACGGGTGACTACAAGCTTCTTTACAGACAAAATATAACTGTTCAGTATGAAATCAGACTCAATCTCATTGAGAATCTCTGAGGTATCCTCTTTGCTAAGCAAATTAAATTGCCAATAACGCGAGCATGGGCGAATATCATATCATATATCCACTTTTAATCACTTCAGTTATAATGAATATTGGTGATTTTTAAGAAAATATATGTCAAAAAATATATGTTATGGCTGTGAAGAGGAACAATACTAGCCATTTTTCAAACTTGTTTTCCAGGCCTAATCAGAGTGGATTCAATTCGTGCATGTGCTAGGACCTGGAAACAATACAATTCCAATCCAATTGCATTTCACAGTGTGTAAGAAATTTCTTTAGACGATTTGAAATCGCCCAATTTTTGTTTGAGGCGATTTGGTTAAAATTACCCTTACCTGTTACTGTACCTTTTTGTTTTCCTTGGGGAAACTGTATTTGTAGAATTCAATAGTTATATTGTTTTAAGTAAAAATTTCGCAATTTTTTGAACGACCCTAATTTCCGCAGTTCAATGAGAGAAAATGAAAATAATTCATAGGACTCGTTTCTTTGGGTAATTCAAAATTACTTAGGTAATAGAAACGGTGATAATTGGATGCAACATGAGCATTAAAGTACACTTCCTTCATAGCCATTTAGATCATTTTTGATTGAACATGAAGAACAGGTTGAACAATTCCACCAAAATATTTGGACCATGCAGGTAAGTATTTTTTCTCAAAAATAGACCTCCTTACAATATCCTATGCAACAAAAATGCTATGTTACCAAGTATAAAAATTGAACCAAGTATAAAAATTGAACCAAGTATAAAAATTTCAGTAATAAACATGACCTCAATTTAAAAATTAGGGAAAACAAAGAATCGAATTGCATTTTTGGAACCAAATCAAGGAGCCAATATAAAAAATACTTTAATTTTTCAGTTTCAATTAATTCTGACCACTTTTTTCAATGACATGTTATTCCATTATTGTCTGACATGAAAAATTTGTAGTAAAAAATTGTGGGTTATTTTTAAAAAAAAACCCCATATCTTTATTAAAATTAATTTATGCTTTTCTTTGATCACCTTTAGGCATCGCGTATTGCCAAATACAATACTAGAATCATTGTTCCAATCATGTGTTGGCTCCAAACTTATTAAAAACCCCGCTAGATTCGCGCATGAGAATATTCATAACCTTAAGCTTCTTCAGTGTGCGCTGCTTCGCCTAGACATTGATAAAACCGTGCCCATTGAAAAGATTTTAAAAGGCCGATTCCAGTATAACTATCATTTCCTTAAATGGTTTAAAAGATTCTATGACAGTCAAGGTGCCGTTGGATACAATAATTTTCATGAAGGCAATGCGCCAAGGGGACATGGTGATAACGAGCATAAACCTGTGGCAATTGTCGCTCCTTTGTTATGCACAGAAGAAGGTGAAAAAAAGGAAAGTCTTGCCAGAGTTGCTATGAGATTGACCCGATCCATTGAATGGGCAAATATTGAAGCAACAACCGATACAGTAGATGAAACATTTGGCATAAAGGAATTACAAGAAATTTATGATGACTTCAAAGGTAAACTCGATCAAACCGAATGGGATCGTAATGAGGCCTATAACAAATTACGTAAAATTGAAATTCTTGTTAAAGAAAGCATTAAAAAAGGCGTTCAGTTGAGATTGTGCAACTACTTTTTGAGTGCCATTTACGAAAATCATGACTAATCATTACGAACACACACACAACACATGTGTCTTCTACTACTCCCAGGACCAGTCAAATGTAACTCTGTAACCATAAAATTTTATTATTATTATGCGTGGCATTAAAATTTTGGGTTAAACAGAGAAATTAAATTGATTTGGTTTTCATTTAATTTGATTATCTGAATTTTTAGTTAATCCACCATCAATCAATTCTTTATTTTGATTTTTAATTGTTGCCATTATGACATGTAGTCATTGATCCGATGATCTACTTGATGAAATTTATGTATTAGTTTCTCAGAACGATAAGTTGGAGGTGTAGGTCTTATCTTACCAACCATTACTAACTTATGGTCAACACATGATAGCGAAGACCATAGGCAACAAAAAGAGTTTCATAATTTTGGATCAGATAAAGAATTTTTAAGAAGATATCTTTATCTTCCTTAGTAAAGCACTAAAGATCTGTATTGGATAACTGGCAGGACATTGTCAGTGCAGGCATCTATTATCCAGGCCTCTCTGACATTGATATTATATCATAACGAGTTCACATGAGTGAGTCAAGTGACTGATTTGCAATTGCCAATAGTTCCATATAGTAAATCATTCTTCGCAAATCGTTGGGTAAGTCCGGACGTATATTTTCTTTGGTAATCGTTCCAAAGCGTTTATTGGAACTAAGCTTATAATTACAAATTATATACTGTATTATACTATATTAAATAATATGAGTACTAGCGACAGAGGCTTTCAGCTCAGGGGAAAGTAAAGAAGGAAATTATGCAATTATAGAAAAGTGCAGGACCAGACTTGCCATGAGCGGGAATCGAACCCGCGACTCTTGGTATGTCAGCCCAAAGTACTAACCTCTAAGCCAACGAGACACTCATATTTTGTATTATACTTTTATAGTTTTTCCTTTTCCACCTGCCTCCCATTTATTATTTTTTCTTTGATTAAATTTATTAGGAACAACTTAAAGCTAACTCTTCCTTCATTCTTGGATTTAATATTTAAATCTACTTAATATGAAGGCATCACTCAAGTCCAGTTTCAGTGCTTCACACTCCTTAAGCTTCGTCTTGTAACATTCTACAATATATCAGCATAAACTTTGACAATGCTACTCTTTCCGGAAGCTACCCTTTCCTCTTTAGTCTACGTGAAGTTATGATAAATTTCCCATTTTTTACCGTTTCCTAAGCATTTTTTCTTCACATGCCAATTTCTTCTCTAATGCTTCATATTGGAGTCAGTTCTGCTAACATTTGCCTTGAGGCAACCTGGTCTCTCTTCACGTACGAACTTCTTCCCTGTAGTCATCTTATCGGTATCATTAATAGTAAGATTATTTCGTTTGTGGCGACCTGAAAGTTTCCTTATTGACATGTTTTATTAAATAAAGAAGGAAAATTATTTGAAGTAATAATTGTATTTCGATTAAGTGTTAGTTGTGATTTAAAAAGACGGGCATTTAACAATTGATTACGCATATTTGATGATGGAAATGCACTGAGCTTTATACAGAAAAACTAAAGAAGAACTAGAAGTTATTGACATGCTAATGTGCTAATGGTATTGAATCTATTTTATCCTTCCGCAATATTAAAGAACTGGGTTTAACAAATGCCCAGAAATAGAATCAAGGACAAAAAATGAAACATTACTATTAAATATTTTTTGATTTGTTTGCCCCTTAGAAAAAACCGCCTGCTATATTGTACATATTATAAATTACCAAAATTTCAATTTCAAAAAAAACAGATCGAAGTTAACCTGGTTTAAAATGATTTGTTAGTTTGTTCATTATAATTCTGTATTTAAAGTGTAGACGTGCTAAATTTTTATATTTCTTAAAATTTTTTCTTGTTATATTTTTTACTGGCGCATTATAATTTTATTTTTATCTAAGGCGCAAAAATGTTTTTCGACGTTAACTTTACGGTGCCATTAGATCAACTAAATTCGGCAATAAATGAATACAAAAGTGACAAACAAAATCAATCGCGTAAGTTAAAGGGACGAAACAAAAGAGCTATGCGCAGAAGAGGACCAGCTAAGAAGGTCAAAAATACAAGTTCTAGGCGTAGAAATCCCGCCAATAAATACAAGCGAGTAGGTAGAAAATTATCTTTGCGCAGGAGTGGAGTGAATGCTAAGAAAGGTGTTTTTCGCAAAAACAAACCGTGCAGCAAAAAGTTGTTTAAGAAAAAGAAACCGACGAAAAGAATCTCTAAAAAGATTCTTAAGAAAACATTTGGGAGAAGGAAGTGTTGAGGGTACGAGTAAGTAACCACAATAGATATTAATTTGCATTTATATAACCATCTACAATATACCACATCTAACGTATTCTTCCAGTAGTACTCTTATTCTCCATGTGAACTAGTGACTTCATCAAGGTCAAGTTTCGCCAAAAAGTCCGAAATTGGTAAGTAACCCTCAATTTTTATGGGTATATAATTTGCATTTATATATTTTTGTTTTATCTTCCTCCAATAACAAGTTAATCAATGCAAGTAACCCGATTTGTGTCGTAAAAGTGAGAAAATCTTGTTTTTGCCGATCCAAATTCAACGTGTATTTTCCATTTGGAGCCATATTTTCATTTGTGAAACATAAGAATTCATTAAATTTATTAGTAAAATATATAACTTTCGGACGAATTCCTAATCTGCACTTTATTTATTAGAACTAAGATTATAATTACATATTATAACGTAGTATTTTTTAATATGAGCATATAGCGACTAAGGCCTTCACAGGAAGGAAAGGAGGAAATTAGAAAAATGCAGGACCAGACTTGCATTGAGCGGGAATTGAACCCACGACTCTTGGAAGGTCAGGCCAGTGCAGTAACCTCTGAGCTAATGAGCCAGTCATTATTTATCGTTATTTCGGTAATTCAGTAGTGATATATTAAACATCACTGCATTGGTTATTTTGGCTGAGGATGCTGAGGAATTAGAAGCCATTATTTCTGTAAATGTGTTATGACGTGCAGGCATAAAAGTAACAGTTTCCAGTCTTTGTGGTTCAAACAATGACAAGCGTTTGCGTGATGCATTGCATAGCCTTCAGTAAAATCGAAAGAATCTGATGTGATCATACTATCATACTGGTGGCTCAAAAGCTTTAGCTTCCTCGGCTGAAGTATGTAAGCTACTTAAGGCACAGAACGGCTAATCTCAGCAAGACACTCACGTCAGCTTAATCTTAATACAGTCTACTTATGAAAACATCAGACTTTCAAAAAAAAAAAAAAAAAAAGGAATGAGGTGTTGTGGGACACCCGTGTAGAGCGCAGCTCAATTTGGAACAAAATTTTTAATTATTATTTTCATTTTTATTTATTGAAACATTTATGTTTTAAAGTTGAAATTTTCACAGAATGTGTAGTTCTATCCGGGCATTAGCAACAAATACTAAAACTAAAATATTTTCATAAACTTAAAGGGGTCTCCATACAAGAAAAATTTTGGTTTGTATGGCAGCTATACGATCCAGTAATCCCACGATCTTGACATTTGTATGGTTGGTGGCTATGTTTCAGAAATTTATACTGTCAAAATCAGAAATCAGTTTGATCGGACCGCTAGGGAGGGAACCTAACATACAAATCCCCATTAAAATTCAGGTTCTTATTAGAAAAACTTTTTTGGTTTTTATTCTATCGAACTCAAATTTAGAGACAAAAAGTTTTTGATATACGCACTATACATTTGTTGGAATCAGATAATCCGACCAACTAGGAGGGGTACCTCCCATACAAACCAACCATTAAAATTCAGGTTCTTATTCGAAAAACTTTTTTGTTTCTTGGACTATTGAACTGAAATTCAGGCACTATAAGTTTCTGATATAGGCGCGGTACATTTGTTGGAATCAGTCAAATTCGGACCACTAGGGGGAGTACCTCCCATACAAACCCCAATCTGGAACGGAACCCTCTAAAGAAAAAAATTTAAAATATTCCCAATGCAGAATTCGAACCCCATGCTCTTGGTTTACCAGTCCTATTCTCAAACCACTACGCCACTCCGAAATTTTAATCATGTTTGCTTATATAGCTCCAATATAATAAAAAACGATCATTTTCAATATAAAAATAAAAGCAAAAATATTTCCAATACAGGATTCGAACCCGAGCCCTACACTTTAACCAATAGAAAAAAAATCTCACGATTCTATTTGTGGCATAATTTCTTGAATTTTCACTTATGCCATAACGCACATAAAAGAGCTACGCTCTAAAAAATCTGTACAAGAATATATTATAAATAAATGTATCCACAATCTGAATTCATGTATGTTGATATAAAACTCCGACAAAGTCGAAGAACAAAATTTTTGGTTCTAAGCCACCGAAAAACCTCAAATTATTGAAGGGGTACCTCTACATGACACTAAAAGACAGTGCAAATTTTTTATGAAAATGGTATGGATCACTTCTGATTTTACATATATTTTAACACAAAAGAAACCTCATTTCGTCTTTCTATTTAGTAAGTTTTATAAATTGACTTAACTTATTTTGCAATTGATTTCGTATTTCTTTGTAACACCTTTTTTTCTCTCTCTCTCTCTCTCTCTTATTATTTGATAATGGTACTGACAGAGGGCTCAGACTTTCTGCAAGATATTAAATGGCTTGATTTTTTTTCGAATTAATTGTTTGTTTAGTTAAGACCATATCATGTTTTCTAACTAATATGAAATTCAATTAAACAAACATGAGTTAATTCACAATATTTACATGTAGTTTTATTACCCCCAGCAGAGTCACTAAGAAAACTACTGGACAAAGGAAAAGTTGACGTGATTCTTTTTTTACTTTTCTTGAAATCAAAGAAGGAGTATCATGTATATACAAAGGTACAAATATAGATACATACTCGTATACTCATAGATGTATGTATGTGTCTGTATATATTTTTCTTTAGTGGCAGCCAAGGCCAATATTAGGTGATGCGGCTACAGTGGAGGCGATGGCGATGGCAATGGCGATGATGATGGTGATGGCATTGAAGGCCGCCACGACTGAAACATTGCGATGATGTTAACATCATCGGTCGAGGCGATTTCATGCATTTCCCTGCAATCCAATGCGGCATGCCACTTAAAATAAACGCAGACCGCCGCCGCGGCTGTGACGAAACAAATACAAAAACGGAGTCATCGGAATCTGAGGCACATGTGTCTACCACATGTGTCCGCGCATTGTGCGTATCCCGAAGGGCACGCATTGAAATAAGTTAAGTTGAACGACGATCATCATTATCATCTTTAAGAAGAACAACATCGCACATCGCTCATCGTAGGGCGATGTTGGCAATACTTTTTTTTTTACGAATTGGAAAACATTTTCGGTTTTTGAAGACGCAATCACAAGCGATTGGGTGAAGATGTAGATGGAAGATTGTAAGAAGACTGACGACCACAAAGAAGTGTCGCGCTTCAGCTTCTGTTTATGGATGGTTTTATTTTTTCCAAAATTTACACGACCGCGACATTGAGATCGAGACATGAGAGAAAAACTCCCTTTCACTTGAGTTTTTCTAATTCTTTTTTCTTTTTTTTTTTTTCTGTTGGACACTCACACACATACTCACTTGAGTTGCTGCCATTAAGGCGAAAATATTTATGTTTTATTATATACTCATTTCTTTTTATTTATCCAACTTTGGTCCCAACTCTTGTCTTCTTTTGTCTTGCCCTTGTCTCCATTGTCTCCATTTGTACATAATAGTATTTATTTATGGCGCTTCGTTCTGGTTTCTGGTTCTCTTCGATTCGATGTTATTTAGTTTCTTTCGGTTTCGAATACAAAATTCCAAAGTCATTGCAAAGATATTTTTATTGGTCACAGCGACAATTCAATTAAAATTACATTTAAGAAGTATTTTGTATCTTTTGGTTGCCACACCAAACTATACCACAGTAAAACACTCTTTGTTGTCAACCGACGAAGACGCATTGAAAAAGATACTTTGAAACCACTTCAGATACATAAAGAAAAACACAAATTATAATAAAAGAATGGGAAAAATAATAAACAAACATATTAACCAAAATGTAGAGTACAAAGGTCTTGCGATAAATATCAAAACTCTCCTTGTTACAGAAACTAAAATAAAGATAAAATAATTGTCCTGCAGGAGCAGCCGCCAACGCCGCCGCCATTCATTTAAACTCACTTCAATTTAGAGATACTTATGTATCTACATATGTATCATATGTATGTTTCAGCAAATGCACTTAAGTATCTCATCGCTATTTAAGTGGTGGCGGTAAACCATCAAATTTTTGTGGTCGGTAAAATTATGTTAATTTAATTTTGTTATGCAATAACACCAAAGAAAACACTAAAAGGATTAAGAACATTTCCTTTCCACACACACATACTTGTATACTTATATTAAATGATATATGAAGTATATTTTAATGTTTTAATGAAGATATCGATTGCTACAATATTTGATGGGATTATCATACATCATCCATGTTCCATTTAAATTATTCTAAGTATTAAAATTTTACAATGTTTTCTGATCAGATAACTTCTTTTTCTTTTTTTTTTTTTTTGTTATTTAAAAGACACTTGAGTGGTTTAATTCTGAAATTCTGATGAAAGTGATTTTCAATTTATTATTAAACAAAATAAGTATGTGTACAGTTTGTTCAAATCTATCAGTACTTTACTTACCTAACTATTTAGTACTTACGATAAACTAGAAGATTGATTTGTATAGTCATGTATATATTCGTTTTGTATTCCAATTCTTCTTTATTATATGAATAAGATTAAAAAAATATGTAGGAGAAGATAGTCATAGCTAAGCAGGTGCAAGTGTTCCTCTTGTGCCATTCAACTTCTCTTTGACTTAGTTAAATTTAAGTGTCATTTTAATTTTTGTCAGTCAATGTAGTGAATGTGTTTTGTGTATATATGCGGTCTGTTCAAACCGTATCACGAATATTTATTTTTCTCGGTCCACGTGATAGTGGTACATATATCCCCAACATACCTATATTATCATTATCAGCCATTTTGCATTGTTAGTTTCCTTTTTATAGATAAAAACGTGAGACGCGTTTTGGCTTGCCTTCGATATTGATTTGTACACGTGTGTAATCATTACAGAAAAAAATAAATAAATTAAACTATTTTATAAACTGCGACCTAAGAAATGATTTGGCGTTCAAAGATTTCGATGGAATGAAGAGGTTATCACTGAATCAAACGCCTATTTTAGGAACCTTGAGAAAACCTATAATTTGGACGGGATAAAAGGATTAGAAAAATATTGGGCTAAATGTATCGAACTAAAAAGAGGTTAAATTAAAAAATAAAAAGAAAATTACAAAAAAAAAAATATAATTTTTCTATTTCTATAAGGGCTAAGTAATCGACCTTCGTATGCGTAAATAATTAATAACCCTGGAATTGAACAATGCATTCTTAATAGTTAAAAATTTTATTAAAAATCCTAACAAAAATGTAGTATGTATTAATAAATTTTAGCTATAACTTACACTAAGGTATTTGTGCTATATTTTTTATATGCGGGAAATTGGATTTCTAAAATTTAAGGGCAGTCGAGCACATCTATCTGTTATAATTTTAATATCTTTTTTGTGATGATGTAAAGTCATTAGAAAAGTGATATCAGGACAGATTAAAAATTATTTTTAATCTTTTATTTTGGGTAATTTGAAGTTTGTTGACGTGACAATTAACAACATTTACCCAAACTGGGGCCCCATAAAAAATAACTGCTTGGAAGCTTGTACATTAAATGGGTACATTTTGGTTTCTATACGCCGTATTAAGGGACTTCTTGTTGATGCCGAACAATCCTTTGAGGTGCTCATACGGTTGCACTTATGGTCGAGTGTGAGCAAACGTGGCATCCGCCAAAATTGCGGCATCCAATCATATCTGTTACCTTGGACAAAAGCAAACAATGAATGGCATTTACTATGCTGGGGTATATTAATAATATTTTATAGGAAGCATGTTCATATTTTGTTTCGCTAAGAAGGAAGTGTTTTTTCACAATGTCCATTGATGCTCAGCTGCAAAAGTGATTGGTGAAAATTTATCCACAAATATGGCACATTTACTCCTGTGAATTTATCAGAATTTTAAATAGAAAAAATACTCAACAAGAGTTTTTTTATGAAAAAATTGGGAAATCTTAAAAAAAAAAAAAAAAAAAAAAATTAGAGAAATGCTGGGATTTAATTTTAATAATACGGGCTGCGGCGGTCAAAATCTTGCTGTACCCTACGACGTTTTGATTTTGGTTTACACATTTGTTTTTCTGTATTTGAAGATGAATCAGTTGCCTCATCTTAGGTTCTCTCGAACGAACAGCCAACACGGTCCACCTACATTGTATGTTTTTCATAATTATAAGACGATTTCAAACATGGATTTTTTGCTTAAAATGGTCAGTAAAAGCTTTTTGAGAACCGTTTTTGCTTTTTAAGAACTCAGTACTACACATCTTTTGATTGAGAAGTGTTCTTTTTGTTGTTTCATAATGATAAAACGGTTATTTGAAAATTACATTTAAATACATTTAATCACAATTATTTTTGATTCTTATTGATTTTAAATATGGATTTTTAATCAAAATTCCTTTCCGGTATAACGTTGTCGCATAGAGAGCATGGAATTATATTGTGTTAATCTGATATTTCAAAAAAAAAAATTGATTTAAGGTGTTGAGTAAATTGAAATTTTTTATGGAATTCCAATTTTTATTAGGCCTACAGCCAATTGGCAGAAAACTTTCGCTATTTGATTGAGAAAAACGAATTCTTTTTGAAAAAGAATGAAAATGGATCTAAAAAAATTCACAAATACAATTATTTAAAATTATGAAAGCATCAGATATTTCGTCATATCAGTAAATGAAAATCAATTGAATTATTACAAAATTACATGATTAAAAAAATATTTTTCGTTATTTTAGTTTGCAAAGAGACCAAAAACATCTTCCGATTCTATATAAAAGAACGCAGTGAGCCAGTCGTCATTCAAGTTGCCTCTCATTTCATTTGATATCAAGCAAAAAAAATAGAAGAGTTTGTAGATAAAACAACCTTCAATTGCAGATGATTTGGAGTGGATTAGGTTGCTCACATTTTATAGTTTCACCAGAATGAAAATCTTACTTGACTTTTCGGTTTGCCGTCTTCTGTTAGTGTCACGCTATTTACAGATATTTTAAGGTAACACTGTATTTTTTTTGTTTCAATAATTTGGCGATACTTCTCTCATACATGTGTTCATGTTCTAACATTTTGGCATGTCTTTTGCCTTTGAGTAATGATTTCATATTTAAATCCACTTGCCATGGTGAAGAGAAAAAGAAATTTGATTTGTATAACATAATCTTAGTCTTAAAAATTATTTATATGTTTTGCTATTAGAGATTTTGTTACATCTTATGATTAGAAGAGTGTGTCCTTAGTTTTGTGATATACACTGCCATGCACTTGAATCTGTTTATGAATGTATGTTCTTAACTTGTCTCCCAGACTCGTCTACATCTCAATTACAATATATTGAGATCAAAAAAATAAGGGGGCCACTCAGTTAAAGGGTCGTTCTGTTTCTGAAACCAGCTTTACTTTGTTGAAAACTCCACGGTAATGGTTTAGAGTTGTTGTTAATATCAGGACACGCTTTGCCTTTGTAATCAGTTGCTACTATAGGTCCATCTAAATTGAAACTCGTTTCATCCGAAAAAACCACACTATGTCACTCACTCCTTCTTTCAAATCATTTGATGGGAATCAAATACTAGACGAGAATTTTAACTTTGGTTGTTAAGCAGTATTTTCATCCTTAACTCTAAACTTTTAAGATGTTTAGCTTCACTGTACGGAGATTACAGTATCAACACTTGCTTTTAATATAAAATTTGAACAGATTTCGAAAGCAGAACAATGCGAATTGGAGGCTTCTCTAACTATTCGTCGCTCGGCAGTGCGCGAAAGTGTTCTTTGGCGCGCCCTTTTATATTGTTTCTATAGTTTGAACTCTTTTTGCAATTTTTTCCGCAAATTTTTCTGTAAGTCAGATCAAATTCCTTACAAGCAAGATGTAAGAGTTTTACGGCAGTCTTTATAACAATATTTTCCATATATTGTATTTCATTGCAAAAGACAACCTTCAGCACGTGGCTTTTTGCTTAATATGAAGAAATCACATCTGTCCCTTTTCCAGAATCGCGAATCCCAGAAAGAATTTACTATTAGAAAGATAGACAAAAATTTATATACAAAAATAACAATTATATGTAACACTTACACAATCATCATGACTAGGAATTTTTAAAATTTGAAGCTTTTATAAATTTTGGAAAATACTAAAATAAATTTACTATTAAAAGAATATAGAAATTAACATTTATAACTATTAGGATTACTTACAAAATTGGATTTAAAATCCTGGAAGTACGATTATTCGATTAACACACAGTTTAATTTTTGATGGCGGTACACAGGTGAGAGGTCCGGCACAAACCAACCATTTGAATTCATGTTCTTCGAACTGAAACTTAGGCACTCGAAGTTACTGACCAATGTCCACTAACTGTGAAAATCGAGACCCTAGAATTACTGCAGTGTATAGCTTCCATCAATCTGATATATATTCACCAACTCTGTAATTTTTTTTCACATTTTTTTTTCGAAAATCTAAGTGGAGACTTAAATCAGACACTTCCTAAATTGTTAACCATAAAATCTTCAGTGGATTGATACCAGCAATGAATGGGATCTTAAATGAAATCTACAGGAAATTTCTGATTTGTTTGGACCTGTAATATTATTAAATTACAAAATTACAATTTTAAAAAATCAAATCAATTGGATCAACAATCGTCAACATCCAACCATGGAAGCAAGTTCTTGAAACATAAAACCAAGCTCAAAAGATGTTAAGAGTAAGTAACCAAAATATGGATATAGTATAGTATAGTATATATCTGCATTTTCATTTCTATCTATACCATATACAATCTATTATATATAACATATTCATCGAAAAGTATGCTATATCTGAACTCGTGAATGCAGCAACACCACATTTCGCCACATAGCCTAAGATTTTTTGACCCTCCAATCTGATGTCCAAGTTCATTTGATAACGCATAATGTTTTGTCTAATAACAGCCCCTTTTAACCTGAAGTGTTTATTCTAGATTCCTAGCCTTCACTTTTGTGAATGTTAAACTTTCGAAGATACTTCGAAATTTGTCAGTACTCAATATTCATATTGAAGTCCGTTTTGCTAACATTTGCCTTGGGGCAACCTGGTCTCTTGAAAACGTTCTCTTCATGTACGAACTTCTTCCCTATAGTCATCTTATCGGTATCATTAATAGTAACATTATTTGGCTTGTGGCGACCTGAAGGTTTCTTTAATGACATGTTTATTAAATGAAGAAGAAAAATTATTTGAAGTAGTAATTGTAATTCGATATTAGTGTTAGTTGTATGCAAAAATGTGAGCGGCTCTCACAACTAAGCTCCCAGTTGTAGAATGAACTTGGAATTATTGCCAAAAACCTGCGCTTTCTACGTGATTGGCTCACTGTTAAATAATAAAAGAAATACAATGAAAAGTGAAAAAGAAACATTACCTGATGCCATCTATTTTTGACTTTTAATTTAGCGATCACTTTGACTCCGAGTGTATGATTGTTGCTTGAAACGAAATCAATAGGGCACTGTGATATGTAAACTTAGAATTTCTGCTCTATCTAACAAAACAGTGTTAATTCCCCATGGTTTCTTTCATTCATTGTTTAAAAATGGCATACCGCAAAGGTGTCCATACTACATAGAACTAAACAAATAGCTGCCCTTGAATGAAACATGTGAAATACAGAACTTTTGAAGTTTATTCTATAATTGAAAAATCATGGGACTCTGCAACAAACGCAACAATTATTAAGCCAAATTCTATTTCAAACAACCTCTGCTAAAACAAGCGGGCATTGAACAACCGATTATATATATTTGATGATGGAAATGCACTAAGCCTTATACACAACATCGAAAGAAGTCCTCATGTCTATTAAAGTTATTAAATCTTATTGCCATGCTAATGTGCAAATGGTATTGAATCTACTTTATCCTTGCGTAATATTAAAGAGCTGGGTTTAACAAATGCCCAGAAATAGAATCAAGGACAAAAAAGGAAACATTACTATTAAATATTTTTTGATTTGTTTGCCCCTTAGAAAAAACCGCCTACTATATTTTAAATGTTATAAAATGCCAAAATTACAATTTCAAAAAATCAGATCGAAGTTAACCTTGTTTGAAATGATTTGTTAGTTTGTTCATTATAATTCTGTGTTTAAAGTGTAGACGTGCTATATTTTTATATGTGTCAAAATTTTTTATTATTATACTTTTTGTTTTTTGTTATATTTTCTTAACGCGCAAAAATGTTTTTTGATGTCAATTTTACGGTGCCATTAGATCTACTAAATTCGGCAATAAATGAATACAAAAGTGACAAAAAAAATCAATCGCGTAAGTTAAAGGGACGAAACATAAGAGCTATGCGAAGAAGTGGACCACCTAGGAAGATCAAAAATACAAGTTCTAGGCGTAGAAATCCCGCCAATAAATACAAACGAGGAGGTAGAAAATCATCTTTGCGCAGGAGTGGAGTGAATGCTAAGAAAGGCGTTGTTCGAAAAAATAAACCGTGCAGTAAGAAGTTGCTTATGAAAATGAAACCAAAAGCTATGAAAAGAATCTCTAAAAAGATTCTTAAGAAAACATTCGGAAGAAAAAAGAATAAAAAGTGTTAAGGGTAAGAGTAAGTAACCACAATAGATATTAATTTGCATTTATAATACCATCTATACCATATCTAACGGATTCTTCCAGTAGTACTCGTATTCTGCATGTAAACTAGTGACTTCATCAAGGTCAAGTTTCGCCAAAAAGTCCGAAATTGGTAAGTAAACCTCAATTTTTATATATAATTTGCATTTATATATTTTTGTTTTATCTTCCTTCAATAACAAGTTAATCAATGCAAGTAACCCGATTTGTGTCGTAAAAGTGAGAAAATCTTGTTTTTGCCGAACCAAATTCAGCGTGTATTTTCCATTTGGAGCCGTTTTTTTCATTTGTGAAACATAAGAATTCATTAAATTTATTAGTAAAATATATAACTTTCGGACGAATTCCTAATCTGCACTTTATTTATTAGAACTAAGATTATGATTACATATTACAACGTAGTATTTTTTAATATGAGCAATAGCGAGGAAATTAGAAAAATGCAGGACCAGACTTGCCTTGAGCGGGAACCGAACCCACGACTCTTGGGATGTCAGGCCAGTGTACTAACCTCTGAGCCAACGTGGCAGACAATCTATACTTTATTTTTGTATTGACTTCAATAAAATGAAATGAGCTTCATTTGCAATTGAATACAATTTTATATGAAAGAAATAAAAGCTAAAAGAAATTTCGAGTAAAGTTAATTACGAAGCATATTCACAGTTTGCATAAACCTGGGTTTACCATATAGGAGATCAATTCACATGAGATTGAAGGCAGTACTAGAGACTGTTACTTCAGATAATGGTGATGATCTGATTTTATTGGATGGGATCAAATTATATAATGTAATAAAAATAAGGTACAAGTATGTAAACCGCTTTAATTTGGGTGGATTAGATGGTTTTAATCCCAGTTTCTATGATATAAGAAAGGAAAAACACTATTTAACCGGTCATCATAGCTGCGACGTATAATGGAGTGGGGTGCAATCTCCTTTTATGGCTCATCTGATCTCCAATTCATTTTATCTAAGATGAATCCCACACGAGCTGCATCAAACATCGTTTCCACACTTTTCTAGCAGTTTTGGTCCATTACCTTGCACATTTCAATATGATATCACCGAGTACATATTGTTTAAGTGGTAAAGAAGTAGATAAACAACCCAAATGTTATCTAACCTTCGTACTCTCCTGACACCAATATCATCGAGAACGTGTGTAGATGTCAGATATTTTAAAGATCTAGAATCATTGAGAAATGCCGTTAAAGCTACTTTATGATTCAATGCCTGACCGAATTTTTTAATAGATTTGAATACAAAGTATTAATGAAACTTATCACATCATAAAAATATGAATTAACATAAAGTTTGTGAAAGAATTTGCCATGTATATTAATTTGTAATTAAGTGAGATTAACCCACAACAAAAGAAAAAATTTTAAAAAATAATCTTTCTACTTCGAATGCTAAGTTTTATTTAGCTAACCGAGGAGGTTATCTGAACATTTTTCTTTTTAGTAAATAATCGGAATCCTTGTTATTTAGTTTCCAATAAAAATAAATAAAGATTTCATAAAATTTCTGTCTCTTATTGTATTTCAAACTTCAAAAAATACCTTAAATTTGAACACCCTTTATATGGAAAATTCTTATGACACATTAAATGCGTTTTTCTAAATACTGTATTTTTAAAGCTGGTGAGCAAGATTTCTGGAAACGGTTGAACTGATTAGAGTCAATTTTTATTTTGCTGTTTTTATTATGTTGTATCAATATCAATATTCATTTTCTCATTTTTTCTTTTTCGTTGAACTGTGCGGTTGAGACAATCTTGATGACGGACGACAATTTAATTGGAATTTGCCGTTAAATGCTTGATACAACATACATACATATACGATAACGCATGTTGGACAAGCAATGTAGTACCGTGTCTAGGTGCTTTTAAGTTAAGGTGAATGTGTAGGTATGTATTTGAAACTTTTTGACCTGGGATCAAAATAAAATGAGCGCACAAGTGACTTTAACATCAACTTTGCTGCACATGATGCCGATTCACTCATTCAGTTTTTAAAGGATATAATTAACTTGCAAATGAACACAAGTCGACTCATACCAACAACCAACTACAAAAGTACAATTGATGCGGTCTTCTCGAGATTCCTGGATTTAGAATCAATAATTTATATATCATATTTTCGCTATCATAGACTAATAATCGCCTATATTAATTAAATTGAAATTTAGTACTTTCACTTATTCATTTACTAACATAGCCACACTTCAATCAATCATAAGATTAATGAAATATTTAAGGTGTTTTCATTTTACATGATCTACTCCAGAGATATCAGCAATAAATATTTTTTGCATAACTATATTAACAACCCTAATATGTGTACAAATTTTTACTTTCTCAAATTAAAAGAATCGATTTTATGATAAAAGAAATGTTTTATATAATTTATACAACTTAATTTATTAATTTAATCGAAATTATTGTAACATTGTAATGTCTCTTAAATTTCTCAGTTTATATGAAAATACATATATTTGAAATTTGATTTGATGTAATGGAATATACATATAATTTGAGGCTTGTATATGCCTCAGACACCTCAATGGATCACACATCAAACAAGAATTTGCATTC
The DNA here is from genome assembly GCA_037043295.1 of Amiota minor. Taxonomy (NCBI): domain Eukaryota; kingdom Metazoa; phylum Arthropoda; class Insecta; order Diptera; family Drosophilidae; genus Amiota; species Amiota minor. The sequence goes on from JBAMAW010000924.1 coordinate 151,251, forward strand.
ACAATCTGATAATTAGAATGATCAGTCAGTTATGTTCGTCAACAACACTTTCTTATTAGAGGAAAGTTTATGAGTTTGTGTATCTTCAGAAAAACATTTTTTGGCCGACCGAAAAACGGGTTCATATCTTTAAAAAAAAAATTAAGATTGAAATTCGCAAACAAACATTGCTAGGGATCTTGGCATTGACCATACTATAGTTTTAGACCATGTCAAAAAAGCTGGCTTTGGGAAAACTGAAAATTTGAGTAGCACAGAAAAAAAAAAAACATTGATCGCTTTTGGGAAATGTTATAGAAACCAAATGATTTCAATCCTTTTCAGCACAAATTGAAAAGTGGCATTGAAAAATTGATATCATACGCCAAAAATGTACGCAAATCATCATGGTCCAAACAAGGTGAGAATGGCCAAACAAATTCAAAGCCAACGCTATCTACGAGGAAGTTGTTGATGTGCATTTGTTGGGATTGCAAAGATCCTGTGCATCTTGAACTATTTCCACTTGGGAAAATGATAAATTTAGTACTCTATTTTCAACAACTAACAGGACTAAAGGAAAAACAACCGTAACTGGTCAACAGAAATGATATAATTTTCCACCAAGACAACTCTAGGCCACACACTTTTGTTATGACCCGGCAAAAAATAAGGAAACTCTGTTGGGAAGTGTGAATGCACCCAGCATTAAGCCCGTGAAAGCACCATGTGATTACCATTTATTTCGCTCCATGCATATACGGTTGGGCTTTTTTATTTTATTCTTTGGTTTTGGTGGCTTTATCTATTTAAAAACAATTCTTAAGTACCTTATATTCTTTAACTTTTTCTTCTCTTCATTAACGCGTTCGGAACGACGACACTTTAGAGCCTTTCTTTTACTTGCCAACTCTTGTGGCTGTGAAAGTTGCAAGAATTCTTGTATTGCTTTCGTAAAGCCATTTCCATTTTATAAATATTTTTTAGCAAAACTGTTCAATCAGAATATAAAATGTGAATGAAAAACAACGCTTTTAAATACAGAAATAGCAGACTGAGCATATTGTTTAGATAAGTAAGACAATATTTTGTTATGCAGGAGTCTTTATGTCCTGGTAAATATTGGTTAGAAATGTCCAATTATGGAATATTTTATTTAAAATTGCACAATTTTCTATTGGCGAAAATGTGAAAGACCAACCAACCAACCAAAAATATATTCACTATAATAAGTCGTTTGTAATAGTCAAATCAAGCAAATTCTGAACTGCGGACTCTTCTTTTTATTTGTTAAAAGACCAGAATATGAAGACTATCTTTTGTAGTCAACCTTTTGAAAAGTTCACTGACCAAAGCCATTTATAGGATTTGATGTTCCCAGGGGTGAGATATGAGATATGTTTACTTGACATAGAAAATTCATCATCAGTGTTGTTACTTACTGAAAGTATTTCATTTGTCGGTTGATTATACCAAAAAATGAATTCTATTCGGTTGTGCTTTCAACAAAAAGTTATAGGTGCAGTCCTCTTGACTTGATTTGCTTTGATGACTGTTGTTGAGGTTGATGTTGTTGTGAATGGGTGAAAAACTAAAACAATGTGGCATGGTATGGTGGATTTACTAATGGGTATTATTGTCTTTCAGTATCGTGTGTATGGGAATTGCCACAATTTGAGATACTTAGATAGATAGACACCAAATGAAATTCGAGCGACACATTAATGCGGGTTTTAAGTCTTACACTATCCTCTCTCTCTCTCCCTCTCTCTCTCTAACAAAGACTCTCTTTCATTACCTTCCTCCCCTCCTCCCCTCAGCACACTTTCTTTATCTAAGAGAGGGAAACTCTCTTTGTCTTTTATTCCTTTCTTTCTTATTATTGTTTTCTTATCTAACTAAACTAGACGTTATCTTAATTGCATTATCTTTGTTTTGATTCTTCGTTTGTTTTTTTTTTTTGTTTTTTTTGTTTTCTTTTTACCTTTCTGCATATCTTGATTGCAATCTTTTTCATCTTCTTCTGCCAATTGCATGCGATCAACCAACAACCAACAATTGGGCACAAATCCAGCAATGCAACAATGTTTAAGTTTAAAAGATACAAAAAGATGCACATAGATACAAAGATATACACACATAGTTGGATACACATACATAAGGTAAGCAATATGTACATACACATACACTCACATTCGTATCTCAGTTTCAGTATCTTTTGCAAAATCAAAAGCAAACTTTGATTTTTTAGACTTGAAAATTTTCTAATTTTTCAGTTTTATTATTGTGAACTGATTGTAATTGTTGTTGTCGTTGTTGCTGTTGCTGTTGTTGTTTAGGATCTTATGCGCTTAAGCATCCCACACAGTCTAAGTGATCTTCATTGTCTAAGATACTGACTGACTGGATAACTAAGTGACTGACAAACTGAATGACTAACTGACGAACAGAGTAAAGAATGACTGTCTTAGCCTCTCTTAGGCTATAGGTGAATACATGAAGAGTAAATTAATGAATGACTGAGTGACTGAGTGAATAACTGAACAAATGAGGGAATGACTTATGGGTCTGGCAAAAATGTTGTTAAGGTGGCGCTCAACAATAGCAACAGCACCAACGACAACAACGGAGTGTGTCAGTTAGTTAGTTATTTACTCTAACAACATCCATAATGCAATGGACCAACGTTTCTTAAACTAAACGATTGCGCGGATCCCTTCTTGCGCAACATATTTTCACAGTCACTCTGAATTGTTTCAATAATCTCATAGGCCAGGAATGGCTAACCCATATTGATCGACGAGTATTTCTGTCGAATGTACTTATTTATATAGTTTTCTTTTAAAGAACCTTTCAGAATTTCAAGCCAACAAGGAGACTCCTTATACCACAACAACAGGAAGAAGAATATTTTACTTATTCCACTGATTGAAAAGATGAAAACTTTTTTCTAACTTCATAATTTGAACTTGTATATGAATTTTCAACTTTTTATGTGAAATCCTACATTCTCAGGAATAGATAAGATATTCTTTTTACTCAAAGAAGGTATTTCTGTCGATTACATGAACACAAACAAACATATTTAGGACCAATGGGACACCCCAAATGGCTAATCTATATAAATATATATTGAGTAACTTCGTAACTTCACCTACGGTTATGATGTTCACCGGACAACAATTCAAGAACCGCTGCATAAGACTGCAATTGCATTGAAGCCAACGTAAGACGTTGTCACCATCATCAGCATCATCATCATCATCATCATCACCATTGCCATCAACATTATTCTGTTGATTTTCCCTTCGATTTTCTGTGTTTAAAAAAACTATGTATATCTTTCTTCCACTCACTTGATTCATAACCTTTTACTATAAACAGAAATACCAAAGAAAACAAAATGTTGTCCGCTAATAATTAATTAAGAAAAAATTTCCTAATTCAAAAAAAAAAAAAATATGATTATGGTGAAGAAAATGAAAACAAAATCAACATCAACATGTAGGCTTAAATCTTTACAAAATAAATAATTGTATAATGTGATTAACAACAACACCACCACCACCAATAAGTTAAGAATAATCATATTATTGTAGAAACACACCTTCTCGTCTAATATGGACATAAGAGGTGTATCCGAAAAGTATCCAACATGCGTTTCTAACTCTAAGCCAGTGACTTCTCATGAACTGACCCTAGCCCTGCTTTTACACCTAGCAACTCTCTTGCGACACTTATCGTTGATTCTTCTATGATTTTGCTTGTTTGTGTTTACACTCAGCAACTGTCGCGAAGCAACTATATTGACATTTCTCATTCCCTCTCACATCCCTCACTCAAAAAAAACCGAAGTACGCAAAAGAAGACAAAGAAAAACGCGTGTCAAGTTGCTTGTGTCGCTACTACATGCCGTGTCGGTTTCCCCGTAAGTTCTGTGCTTCCTTTCTCAACAAACAAAAGTCACGAGAAAGAGAGTTCCGCCGTAGAGTTGCTAAGTGTAAAAGCTAACTAATATCATATTAGAAAGCAGCCTTGAAATCTTGTATTTTAGAAATTTATATTTATTTTACTTTTATTTATTATTACTATTAGACTTAGAAATACTTAAAGCTAACAGGAGAGAGGTAGCACTGGCAGCTAGGGCCTTAGGCTACTTACAGTTTGTCTTAGAAGTAAAGTGTAAGAGGTAGAAATTTTATATTTAATCACTAAATCTTTAAAGATGAAGATGTATTTTAAAGCTCTCTGCACGTTTTTGATTTTAGCAATGTTGAAAATTCTGCGCAAAGGACTTTACCGTTCGACTATATCAAGACGATTGATACTAAGGGTCATAATAAGTAAACCGACTTCCAAAACGCAGGTCCAATAATTTTTGGACACACCTCGTATATATACGTACAAAACAAACAGAGAGACAAGCAGACAGATACCAACAGAGGAAGAAGATTTAGATAGAAGGGAAGGAAGCTCAGAGAGAGAGTAATAGAGACCTTATTTGGGAGGCACCCCTACGTCCAGTCATTTAAATATATCTAAATACAATATGCATTTAACCATTATGATAATCGTCATGATCATCGTCATATGAACATCAAAATTAAGACGTAGGCGAACAAACAGTCAGACATATAGACCAATCGACTGAACCACCTATAGATAGACAGGCAGACCAACGAACCAACCGACAAACCGATCGGCGGACTGATCGTTTAACGTCTCACCCATTTTTGGGCTCATAATCAAGTTGTCGATTATGTACCCGTGTTGTTTTGGTATTGTTGTTTTTTTTTCTGTTGTTGTTGTTGGGCGCGTGGAACGACGCATGCTCCAGATCAATGAATATCAAATGAGTTTCTCATTCCGTGTCTGCAGAACAACAATAAGAAAAGGCAAAAACAAAAGAAACAAGTATACGAAGACGAAGATAAAAAGCAAAGAAAAGAAAACTTGCAAGACGCTCCCTAAACTTTACTTACTTACTTGTGCGTTTAGGTTTTTTTTTTTTTGGTTTGGGTTTGGGTTTGGATTTTGTACTTCATTGATTCATTCGTTCATTCATTCATTGCCTATCAACCGTCCTCCCTCCCTGTTTCCTTCCTTCCTTCCATTATTTCTTTCTTGGTTTCCCATATATCTTCTTGGTTAGTTCTTTCTTTCTTTTCGTTCATATCGTACGCGCTCATCTGCGATCAATGTGGATGGATCCATGAATGAACAAGCAAATCAACGAACAAACGAACGAGGGAGCAAACATTCGAACGAAGAAGCCAAGTTTGTTCAATGTGCCATGAATGAGGAGTAGAATTGAGCGAGTGCGCGTAGGTTGTGACAATTTTCAACGTTTTGTGGTTAGGTGTGAGTCTTACTTACAGACATATACACACACACACACACACACACATAGACACAATGATACACAGATACAAAGATGCACAGTTATAGATACATTTACATTGACATGACCAAATGAGACGTAAAGACTTTGTGGGCATAGAGAATGCAGCAATGGTCGTAGAACTTGACGTTAATAAACGGACCCATCCCATTTCGATATCATAACAAACCAAATCAAGTATTGATTTGTCCATACATACTATGTATTGTAAATTGTATCTATGTGCGTGTATCTATGAGTAAATCGTACTACCATGTCCGAGGCAAGTCAATTTAATAATAATTATAATGATGATGATGGTACTAACGATGATGATGATGATGATGATGATCGGTGGCACATGATCTCATAAATCTATATAAAAACAAAAAAAAGAAACCTGTAAAACTTTTAAACGTGAGCGTCATTGTTATATTAATTTAATATTTGTTTTTCTTCACTCTCTTAAGGGGGTTGGGGATTAGCTCACTCACACTTTGGGTGCGTCAAAAACAGGCCATCAATCCATTCCATCCAATGAATCAACCATCCAACGATCCGCCGCGTCTGTTCATAAATCTGTCCAAGTAACATTTATATGAAATGTATATGTACGAGTACCTTCAATGAATCGTTGGATCGTTCATCAGTTTAGCCTATCTGTCACATGAAGATCATCATCATTATTATCAAGATGAACATCATCAACAGTTTCATTTAACAAAATGAAATGAGTTTGAATGTTTTGGGTAAATTTTTTATCGATCATAACCACAACAACAAAAATAACAACAAGAACAACCAGAAAAATAATAATAATAAATGTCAACCTCGTCTTGACATTTGCCGGTTCGCTGATTGTATCATACAACAACAACAATAACAATAGTAATACCAGCAACAAGATCGGCACCTTGAATTCCTCAATCTCATATCGTTTTGTTTGTTTCATATGTATAGTAAATTTGTTCTCGTGCCTCATACGTGCCACATTCTCATGCAATCGACTACTGATGGTTGGCTGCTTGGTATGTGATACATTGAGACAAATAGACAATCAGACAAATACTAAATATCGATAAAAAAAAATAGTAGGATTATACAAGTATTTCTACAGTAGCACAATTCAATTATAGTAACAAGATCAGACCATTGGGCCAGGCCCAATTCTAAATAGTTTAATGCTGCCAAACATTTAATGATTTTTTTTGATAAAACTATAACTCTTCTAAGGTAGCAGTTTATAATACAATATTTTATATCAATTATTATAAAATTTCCTATGACTTCAATAGAAAAATGATTAGGATTATTAGAAAAGTTGAATCCAGTTGATGATAAAGTTTGAATTGGTTGGGCATGGCATTTACTATTCTTCATGCACTATAATATTTTATTTCACAAATTTTGTAGTTTCTACTTCATAATAGGTTTAGCCAACTAAAATACCTGCAAACCCATAACCAAGGGTAGGGGACTCCAAATTCTTGAAATTTTATGCAGACAGAATTTGACAGAGGAGGTTTTTATATTTTATGAATGAATAGTTATGAGCAACGCGCAAAATTTGTCGCTGTACCTTATCTTTATATATAAAAATCGAGTGTACGAAATTTTGTGACTGTTAATCTCCTAAACGGCTAGACCAATTATGATAATTTTTTTCTTTTTTTGTACCTATGGGATCACCAAGATGGTTTATGCTTCAGTTAAACCCTGTAGGTGGCGCTGTTATCGAGATTCAGGCACTTTTTTTTTACCAAATTTTCAACATTTCTTTATCTAGTGCACACTATACTAAGCCGATTTTCAAAATGATGATGATTTTTTAAAATGACAAATGAATACTAATGAATAGAGTTGCATACTTATTTTTTTAGTTTTTCAATTTTATTATAATATTTTTAATTATTAAGTTTTTTAAAAACCACTGCAAGACCAAGCATAAAAAGTTTTGTACATTTTGTCGTTTTTAATGCTTTGGTCGTTGTTATTGTTGTATTTTTCTTCTCTGAGTACGCACTTTTTGCGCTCTTTTATGTTCATTTAAATTGGAACAAGAATGACACAGTGTGTTTGTTGTTTGTGCTTGGCTAAATCAACTGATTTCATCGAGATGATCTAGAATATTTAATATATGTACATACTAGAGATGGGCCGAGTACTCGGTTGATACTCGGTACTCGGCCGAATAACTCGGTTTGAATGCCGAGTATACTTTGTTTAAGAAAAGCAATATATTTAGTTGCCAAACTATAATATTTTTCTCTTTTCGGTTATTTTTAGTAATTTCTTCGACGGTTTGAGTAATGTAATGCACTCCCGTAGGATCTCCCATTGACGTTCAGTTAATTGTTGTAGATTGGCTGTACTTGGGTTGTTCATGATGTAGCGAGATATTGCCCTTTTTGCTCTAATAATCCGTTTATCATGTAAAAAGTACTGTTCCATCTTGTGGTAACATCTTGCAAAAGTTTGTGCTCTGGCAGTTTTAGTTCTTTTTGTATCAGGGTCAGTTTTTCTTGATTACATTTTGTTTCTTCAACGAAGCTTTTACGGCTAATTGCAGCGTATGTATATAGCATCCTTTGCCAACATATTGACTATCATTTATGGCTTGCCCCACATTGGGTCCATTGTCTCTCAAGACAAGATGAATGCGAGTATTAATATCCCAGTTCACGGATAAATCTGAAAGCACTGATCGAATATTGTCCGCCGTGTGGGGTCCTCTAAAATGTGACATCTGCAACACTCTGTGCTGAAGCTCAATTTCCTATTCTAGCAAGTGAGCGGTGTAGCTTAAGAATTCGAGTAAGTTATTCATGTAGGTCCAAATATCAGTAATTATTGATATATCTTTAGCTTTTGCAAGTTCCGCTCTTTCCCTCGCGAACCTGTTTGTACTTGCCTACGCGCGTGAAATGGGAATTTGATAGAACCGAGTTACTCGGCCGAGTACTCGGTTGAAAAAAAATTGAGCCGAGTAAAACTCGGTACTCGTTACTCGGCAAAAGTGTTACTCGGCGCATCCCTAGCACATACATATATACTCTATAAAGCCTCGCCGTGTGATAAACTTATAATACTGCACCAGATAGCTTTCGCTATAATTTGCGCGATCTAAGGAAGGAACCCCTCGGTTTCTCTAAGAGAAAATTTGGTGGCGTTGTGGTGTGCATTTAAAAAATCTGGTATGCTAGCTCAAGAGCTCAAGAATAAACAGCAAAGGGAACAGAAAAGTGCTGGAGAATAGTTTGCTCTGGTGGAAAATAGAGAAGAGTCACTTCTTTTCTCGCGGGACAATGCACGTATGCACACAAGTCGCCAAACAATGACACTTTTAGAAAACTTCTCTGTACAAGTTATGAACTAAGCAGCTTGTTCGCCGGACTTAAACCCTATAGAAAGCATTTGGGTAGTAATAGTTCGGTGAATATACGAAGAAAATAAGAGATTTTTCCATTGTTTTCGAACTAAAAAAATCGATTTTAAGCGAGTGAAACAAGCCTTATTAATTTAAATGAATTTTTGATGTTTGAGTAATCCGAGAAGGTTACATTGGCTACAAATTTTAGTTGTTTTAATAAATAATTAACTTCTTTTACTTGTTTTTGTTTTGTCAAACTGAAAATGAAAAAGTGTCCTATAAATATGATAAGCTAAAAATACAAGCATTTTAACTAAAACTAACGATTTTTTTCAAATGCTGTACTAAAAATACAAATCGTTTGAATTTTTTGCAACTTATACTTTGAGTAATCATTTCTTGATATTAATTTTTTTTTTTTTAATGTAAAATATGCAAATTTGGCAAGGGTTAAAAAAAATGTTTAAAGTGTCCTATAATTTTGATAAGTACCTTACTACTATAACACTTAGACTAAGAATATAGTGGATTTAATGTGAGGACCTAAGAACTAAGAAGAACAAAATAATCTTTTAAAGTTAAAGGCAATATGAGAATATCAACTGGTACACAAATCATCAGATGAACTCAACTTAAGTAATTAACTGTCGATATTTGGGCAAGCACATGATGTTCATTTTAACATAAACTTAAATACAATAATTTCAAACTTGAAATGTATTGTGATCGTCGTTACTATATTACAACTGACCACCACCATACATTGATAAATAAGAATATTAAAAGTTATTTCTTCTTTATGGTTTGTTTGTAGTATCTCCCTCATTCAGTGGGTGCGCTTTACTCATTTATTCGTTTTGAGTGGATTCGATGAGGTTTCAACTCATACTGTAAGTGCTATATTGTAACTTGCGCACCTTCTTTGTACAATTACAACATTCTTTTTTTATTTTTCTTTTCGGATTTTGAAATTCAATTTCAGTTTCGAGGAGCGGCTACTACGACGACGACGACGACGACATTAAAATCGTCATTGTCGTCGTCGCCGATGTTTCGACTTAAAATTGCATGACACCAAAGCGAACCAAACAAAATTGTAGCTAAGCCAAGACGAGACGAGTCGAGCCAAACTGAGAGATCAGGGTCAAAAGCGTATTTTTTTTTTTTTTTTTTTTTTTTTTTGGTCAGCAGCAGCAAAGGCAACGTTGCTAACAGAAGAAGAATGTCCCCTCTTTTCTTTTCGAAACTCCTCATTGTACTGGTACTAAACTCTTGACTGCATCATGAGTGTCCATTCTCATTGTGTATAGTTTATAGTATTTCATGTTCAAGTGACAATGCTGCTTACTTGGCCATGATTTGGCAATTTTTACTGTTGCATACATATTCAAACAAATTTTTATTTTATTTTATTTTATTTTACAGAATTTAACGATTTTGACATTTTCCAATTAGTCATGCTTGCAACTGTTTGTTTTTCTTTCTATTGTTGTTTTTGTTGATGCTGCTGCTGCTGTTGTTGTTGTTGTTATTGTTGTTATTATTATTGGAAGAACTTTATAAAATATTGATAAAATGCAACAATTCAAAGTCTGATTAGGTAATCTTATATGACAATTGTTCCTTGACCAAATGGTGCAGCTGCAATTTTTTTTTTGATTACGTATGATGATGATGATAGTTCAAATCGATAATTGTATTACAAATCATCAAATCAAAAGGTAGTGATAAAGATCATCATAGTAGGTAGTAAGTAACAAAGTGTTGATAAACAGTACTGAAAATTCGATGGCATTTATTTTATTGCATCAAATACTAAGGGGAATACCAAAATTACCTTTACCTGTGAGCATAGGTGCTCAACTTGAGCTGTTTCCGGATATCTAAGGGAATAGACAGGAAAGACAAATTCGAAATTCGAATTAGAAAGTTACAAATTGAAATCAATCAATCACCATTCACCATTTTTGCTCTAATGCAATCAATACAATGGACATCATTGGGATCACCATTAAGTGTTATATTTAGTTTTCCCCAAGACTACATAATATTGTATATCAAATCCACTGGATTTGCGGAACACAAATTCCGAATTGGTTTTTAAAACAATAAAATAATTTAAACTATTTCCTTATACCAAATATATGTATGAACACTTTTTTGATTAATTAAAATTATCACTTGTGACCAGCACATCACATCTATAGCACTTAGCTACCGGAAAAAAATAAACAGGCATCATTGGCTGCTCAACGGGAGAAGTCTAGTCTCTTTTGGGAAAAATCGCATAGCCTACACCCAAATCTTTAACCCTATATACGGCATTCGTATATGGGAAAACTCAACGAAACTGAGTGCAAGTCTTGCAGAATTAGACAGGAACTCAATCCTGAGCAAGGACTTGAACCTGAGGGCCAGATTGCCTTCCTCACTAGCCGTTATAATGACCTTCTGTTGGTACATAACAAACGCTTGGTCAGAGCACTGACCGATGCAACTCCAATCAGGAGAATCAAAAGCCTAGATTTGGTGCCTAAGAAAAAATACCTTTCATAAGTTTTCCCTTGTAAAAATGCACGTTTTTTGGGCTTAATGAGACCTATCTGCATTGACCTGACAACAGAGAGCTGCAAATCGCATTCATCTTTATTCTATAACCAATCTTTTCTCCACTTCCATTAATTTTTAAACTATAAATGCGATGTTGTCAACTATCTTGGATTAAAATTTGATAGAGCATATCACTTCAAAACGAAAACAAAAAAGTATGAAGGCAATTCGGTTAAACTGGTTACTAAGCATTCATTCCTAGCCTAAGAAGGCTGGTCGGAGACCGTTGTTAAGTTAAAAACTCAGTACCACATCGAGACCTCCGCATTTCAAAAGTGAAAGAAGAAATCACCAGGTTCAGCGTTAACCACTTGAAACTTATATAACTATAGGTCCCTACGATAACAGCTGTGCCACGAGAAGCGCTAAAACGCCATCACCCTTTCAACTTACCATTTAGAATTTAATATTAATATATTATAAACTTATCCAAGAGCCCATTTTGCATTCAGGCATCAATGTAATTCATTCTGAGGAAATTTAGAAATTGTCCAATCTCATGGAAAGGTTTTAAATAAAATTAAATTAGGATCTCAAAAATGAAAAGGAGCAGCTCGTCTTTTTAATAATAACAATAGTCATATAAGTTTATTGTCACTTTAACACCTTCGTCTTCATTAATTTGACAAAATTCACCAATTCATTCTGTGCGTGCACTAATACAATATTCGAGCAAATACACACATGTGCTCAAGCCAAAAATTACCACACAATATGAAATTTTATGAAACTTAATAACCGCGTGTGGTAAACAACTAACATGAACGTCCAGCCCGGTTGTACGCCAATTCGGTCGCATATTGTATGGGCCGAATTACACGTTGGAAAAACTGATAATCCCACTGAAAATAAACTGACAACTGATATGGTCCTGTAAAAGGCCCCTTATTTATTTATTTAAATTTTTCAAGTTTAACCTAGTAAGATTTTGAAAGAATGTATTACATATTTTTTGTTTTCGTTTGTAAGTGATATATTTTTTTCAAGCAGACTAAGATAAGACAAATTTTTTCCTTTGGAATTTTCTACACATTTTCCATAATAATATAAATAAAAAAAAAACTACGATAATTCGCAGAGGTAATTTAACTTTACTGAGTTATAGTAATACTTTATTTAGATAAATCGAATCAATCTTCTTCAATGTAGCTTATAATCCATTCTTTTTATTTTCAGCACTGCTGCATTTTGATTGTCTTAATATGTCTATTCAAAATTTAAACAAAAACGATCCCTTTGCTGATGAAGGCAAGGACTCAAGTGATGATTTACAAGAAGGACTTGTCCATATAAGGATCCAACAGCGATGTGGTCGCAAGAAGCTAACCACCGTACAGGGATTGTCTGAGAAGTATGATTTGAAGAAAATTGTGCGCAATTGTAAGAAGGAATTTGCATGCAATGGTACAATAATCGATCATATCAAACATGGTATGGTATTACAGCTGCAGGGCGATCAACGTCAAAATATGTGCCAATGGTTGCTAAAAAATGAGTTAGTCAAGTCTAAGCAGTTGAAAGTCCATGGCTTTTAATCGAGTGATTGAATCAAACAACTGAATGATGTTCTGGAAGCTATGGAAAAGGAGATAAATTGGAACAGCAGGACCTAAACTTAATCTACGCGCATCTTTCTTCATTGTTTATAACTTACCTTATTATTATTAACAAACAATATTCTACACAATAAGTTATTAAATTAAAAGTTTTCTTTGTCAAAATGTTAACACTTCTCTTTTGATATCGCCATTCTTTTGTATCTCTATGTAACTAAGCCTAAATGTTAGAGTTAAATGTTAGAGTTCCTCTCAAGATAGATAGCAAACATCATCGCGCTTGTTATGTCCAAATTCCATAACTTCGCTTCGAACAACTATGCTGATGCAGACGATATCAGCATAATTGTTCGAAGCGAAGTTATGGAATTTGGACAAACATAATTCGCTTCCAGGCATACAATGATCCAAGAAACTAATAGGCTTGGCTCTTAAGTCTAACCGGGCGTCTTGGTCTATCTATCTATCGAAAGAGACTTCTGAACTGCTACATGAAATAAGAAAGTATTCAGTTTTACTGATTGATAAATACAACCATCAATTATCGCTTATTGCTAAATTGAAGAATTATTGTCTCCAAGATTTTGAATCTCTAATAAAACTACTCCAAATGTACTTAATAAATCCTTAAAATATATCGCTATCATCTAGGATTTCATTATATTGATTTTTATTCTATTTATATACAATAGTACTTGTAATGCGCGGCGCGAATCTTTTTCTTAAATCGCCGGTCAGACAGAAAAACAGACGCGGCGAAGCGACTTTGCTTTATATTATGTAGAAGATTAATTCTATTCTGTCTTAATTTTTGAACACAACAATTTAATAAAAAAAAAAGAAATTAAATTTCTATAAAATAAAGATTATTTAACCTTGTGTTACATTTAGGTTTCATAAAGATATTGTATATTGAAGTCCATCCTAAAGTATTGTATTGTAAGTAAATATATCATAAAACTATTTACATAGAGAAGAACATTGACAACGACACCGACGACGATCTTGTTGTTCTTCACTTCATGGGTTTATTGTTCTAGGTCTTGTTTTACAACTCTTGACTAATTTGACATATGTATGAGTATTTACATGTATGCATGCGTTCTTGACTTTTGTTGTTGACTTCTTCGATTTATGAATAATGGACCGACCCATAAAGCTTTTGGTGTGGCATGCTTTTATCTCACCCCCTCCTCTCTTTCTTGGTCTCTGTTTTTCCTCTACTTGCTTGAACTTATTACTAGTCGCCCTCACTCTCTCTTTCTTCCGCTTGATACTTAGTTCGCTTGTTCAATATAAAACTGGGTCGGGCACCTTCATGGTCTCCATGGGCACTCCAATCCAGTGATGATGACGACGACGCTGACGACGACGTCTAAAGAATGACACACAACCATTGAAAGTGTGTGGTCGTTCGTCGCTGTTGTTGATCATCGTCATAGTCATAGTCATAGTGATCGTCATCAGCGTCGTCATAGTCTTCGATGAAGCTTATTGCAGTTCATAACAATTGCCAACAGAAGAAGACCAAATGACGAGCATTTGGTTGCATGCAACTGCGTGGGTAAGCGTTAAGCAACAGCAACAGAAACATCAATAGCAACAATTATGTGGCAATGTTGCTTACAACACAACACAACAAAAATATACTTACAAAAACAGAAACACACACTCACAGTCACACTCACTAGTGAATTATGAGTGCCAAGTACAGATGATGATGATGATCATCAACAATATGGTAATAATAATGATAGTCTTTGCTTTATACAATTGATTTATCAACTCCATAGCCTTCTCTATCTCTATATGTCTTTCTTTTTTTTTTTTTGGTTTTATGTCTTTTGAATTTTTGTTGAGCGACCAGTAGATGTACAATATTATTGGGCAAATACTATATATTGCACTAAATCATATTTAGGCGCGTTCAACTAAGTTGACCATTTTTATTAAATGGTTAAGCAAAAAATTCTTCAAAATTGCTAAAGTCTTTTATTTTCAATTAAATCCCACAAAATACTATATTTTCAAAATTCTCTTTTTCAACCTCATTCAAACCTTTCAAAGTGATCGATGCACTATTGCATAATAATTTTTGATTAGTATACAGGATGCTTTCTGGGCATGGGTGAGTGAAATTACAGAGAGTCGCGTAGGTTGTGAGGTGGTGGGCCTGCAACTGCAACACTATACAAGTATTATGAAGAATATTCGTCACTGTTTTGTTAAATTTGACAAACTTTTATTCAGTGACAAAGCAAATTTCCACATGAACGGTCATGAAAACAAACAAGATTGAACGCTTGTACTATTTCTGCTTGGGGTTTTCCATTGACCAGTACCGATAATATCACTTACTGGCTCACCCTTTCTGCAAACTTTCAGTTTCATCAACAGACGATCAAACAATTGCAATTGCTAAAACACTACATACGAATTTTAGGTAATAATATTGTGCATCTATAGGCCGCTTTAAGCTCGAAGGGTGTATCTGTGTTGCAATTATACAAAACCCATTATGTCCAGCCAGCTTTGTTTACAATACCCAATTTTTTGTGGCAAGGTTTATGCCACTTAGTCAGACCAAGACATATTGTAATTTAGTAATGTGGCCGACCGGAAGTTTATGACAATGATTATGATTTTGTTTTGGGTGTGTTTAGTTTCTAGAGGTGAAGTGAGTTGACTGGTCTTGACTTGTCTTGACTTATGCTCTTCATGGGTTAACATTTTATGTTCATATTCTCTTCTCACATACATATTTACTTTACTTTCTCAATTCCTCTTCTTTTTTTTTTTTTTTTTTTGTTCTTCACATTAAATGTTTAATAAGACACAATTCATTAAATAAAACATCGACCAAGCGTGGGTCAAACTCGCACACGGAGGGTTCCGTATCAAATTGTGGTCCCTAGTAGATAGTGTAGTTTAAAACATTTCCATTAATGTATTTAAAACAATATAAACGCATTATATTTTATATTGAGCCCTGATAGATGGGCATAGCTGAATCAATTCGTCAAATCGAGCTGATCGAGAATATATATACTTTATGTGGTCTCTTTTGTCTCCTTCTTCCTGTCACAAACTTCATGACAAACTTATAATACTCTTCACGCCCGTGAAGAGTATAAAAATAATCTAGTACCGCGCTGGGCTGACATCCCAAGAGTCACGGGTTCGACTCCCGCTCAAGGCAAGTCTGGTTCTGCACTTTTCTAGTTTCCTTCTTTCCTTCTTAACTATCTTCTGAGCTGAAGGCCTCTGTCGCTAATGCTCATATTAAATGCTAGGTTATAATTTGTAATTATAAACTAGTACCAAGCAAACGAGCTTTGCTCGGGCTTTGTATGGGCGCTATACGATCCATTAAACCTAGGATCTTGAAATGTAAAGGGTTTTTGAATATGAGACAGACACTTATAGTGTCCAAATTTCAGTTTGTTAAACACAAAAAACAAAATTTTTTTTATATAAGAACATGTACTTAAACCTGGGTTTGTAAGGGACATACCCTTTCGAGTCATCCTAGGGTTTTGCAATTAACATTGCTGTTGGGTGTTCATAGGTCAGACATTTATAGTGTGCACATTTTTTTTCAACTTCGTTAGAGGAAAAAATTTCCAGGACATTTCCCTTCTAAACTCTGAGCACATGTAATGCCAAAGACGTCTTTGCAGAACTCAGATAAATGTGACGAATTGGCTACCATATTAACAACGATTGGTGTAACATTTGTCTCCATTGGTGTCTGTTGAGAGAAAACTTTTATTGGTAAAAATGTAACCGAATTTCTATAACTAGAACTTACTTATGCTAATTATTATTATTATTATTATTATAAACAGCAAGATCGCAGTTAAAACTAACGATATGGCTTATGAATAAAACTAACGACCTTGCTTATGAAATATAGCAATGGTTATTTTGGGTTGGGTTTGATAATACAATAGTTCAGTGATGTAGGTATGAGAAAGGATTTGGGACCGCAAATTAGATAGTTTAGGGCATACATTAAATATGTGGTCTATGGTAATTTCGGCGTTAGTTTGATAATTTTCGTTTGACTGATTCTTGATATTTTGTATTGATCTATGGATTTGGTGAATTGGTCGCAGATTGTTTATTATTGGTTACGTGTTTGTACCAGGTTGATGTTTGTCTATTAAGTCTTTTTAATCTTAGGTTGTTGTTAAGGAGTTTTCTTAAATCGGGGAAATATTAGAGGGTTTTTTGGGGCTGCCTTTGCTTTTTGGGTTGCAATTTCGTTTCCTTTTATTCTTTTGTGTCCTGGAATCCAGAGAAATATTATTTTGGGGGTAGTATTGTAAATAGAAGGAGGGATTTTATGGCTATTTCATAGTACTTATAATTTTCAATATTTTTAATGGCTTTTAGAGCTGAAAGGGAGTCAGAACAGATTATGAAGTTGCCGTGAGAGCTTTTAATTAAGTTTATAGATTCATACATAGCGATAATTTCGGCAGTATAGATGGTGGAGTAAGGAGATAATAGTCCAATTTTAAATGCCATCTCTTCGTTTGTTATAGCGAATGAGGTGTCGTGGTCAGATTTGGACCCGTCGGTGTAGACACTGTAACTGTAGTTCTTGTATAAGTGCTTGATTTCTAAAAAGAGTTTACTGAATATGGAGTAGTTTGTTTCATTTTTGTTATACTGGCTGAGTTCTGTTGTGCTGACATTTGTTGGGAGATACCAGAATGGTTTCTTTGGTGTTACGTCTGAAGTAGTAATAACTGGGATATTTTATTTTTCACATATTTTGATTGAATTATAAATAACTGCTGGGATTTTTTGTTTATTTATGTTTTTTAGTTTGGTAACTAATTTGTGTAGTGGGGAGTTTTAAGGGAACTATATGCATTTAATGAGTTTTGATAAGAAAAAATAACGTCGTTCTGTAACAATATTTATATTGCATTCTGTTAAGAGATTGTTAACAACACCATTGTTCGAAATGCACCAAGGACTCTTCTGATGGCTGTGTTTAAGATAGTCTCTATTCTTTTCAAAGAATAATTTGGTGCCTTGCCATAAAATGGTCAACCAAAGTCTATTTTTGATAATAAAATTGCCTTTAATACGGAGACGAATGTGTGGGTATTGCTGTTGAATTTGAGGCTCGATAAACATTTAATGATATTGACTTTTTTAGTGAGTGAATTTGCGAGAAATGTGTAGTTATTAGTACGTTATTCTTTCTGCATACGTGTAAATGTTTACACTTGGAAAGCGATAGGGAAGATCCAGAAATTGCACATCAATTTGCTATATTTGCGAAGGTCTTGCTAACAGATGAAAATCATCCGCATATGCTAAGAAGGATAAATTTCATTGAATTGTAATTGTATTTGCAAGTTTGTCATATGCTATTAAAAATAATATAACCGATAATGGAAATCTTTAAGAAATTCCATTATGAATTAGAGATATGGTGATACTCTACATTTAATTTTTGTATATGTCATAAAACTTTTTACATAGTTTAGTATTTTTTAGGCCTATGTTCCATTTATTCAACTGTTTTGTAATCGCGTGTATGCCAATTTTGTTTAGCTTTGCTAAAGTCAAGGGACATGATTGATAAGTGTTGTTTGTGTGAAAGTGCGGAGGTTATCGGATGTTCTATATAAATAAGACTATCTTTAACAGACTTCCCTCTTTTGAAACCAATTTGATTTGGATGTAATAGTTTATTAACGTTGGCAAACCACCACAATTGTTTGGCTACAATTTTATCCAGTACTTTACTAAAATGGGGATTAAAGGATATTGGACGATACGAGGTTATTAGAGTTTTCTTGGAATCAGGCTTCAATATTGGAATTGTTAAGCTAATTTTGTATTGTTGAGGTATATAGTTGTTTATGATGTTGTTATAATGTGTTATCAGTCTATTTTTAAATAAAAAATATGCATTATTAATCATACGGTAAGAAATTCGGTCAATGCCTGGTGTAAGGGCTTTTAGACTTGAGAGTGTTCATAGTAGTTCACGATCATAGTTATATCGTTCTCAATAAGTATGGCAGTCGTTGAAGGAGTACTAGATGTGTGTGTGTGTTATTCATCGAATTTTGAGTCTTCTGATTCTGAAGACCAGTATGCCGCAAATATATTAGCTTTTTCTTGCTTGTCGATTATACTTAGTGTAGTAGCTGGGTGGGTTATGGCATGAATATGTTTCCTATTGTTGAGGCCGCAGAAGCGTCTAATGTTACTCCAAATCTTGGTGGTTGGAGCGAGAGGTTATATATCTGAAGTGAATGCAGAAAGAGCTTCTCTTTTGCTTATTTTAAGTTGCCTTCTGAATATTGCATTTGTTTTTTTTGTAAGTAATAAAATTTTCTGTTGAGATGTATCTCTTTAGGGTGTGCCATGCTTTTAGTTTTTCTTTCCTGAGTTGTACCCGCTTTCGATTAAACCATTGTACATTTATTGGGTGGTTACTGCTTGAACTTTGTGGTATTACGAAGTGGGCACTTTACAATACCATTTTGTTTATAATGCTCGCCTCTTTATTCACGTTAGTTGAAGTAAGGATATTATTACTTAAGAATTCCGTTCGTTTTTGGAATTGATTCCAATTTGCTAGGTTAGTTCTAAATATGGATTTATGCTTTGTTTATTTATAATTGTTCTTGAAAATAGTAATTTTGATTGAGAAGTGATCGCTCTATTATATATTATTTTCCATTCAATATCAGTATAAATTTTCGGTGAACAGAATGATAAATAAATATGAGTGAAGGTGTTGTGAGTACTGAAGTGAGTGTGTGAGAATGGAATTTGAATTATTAAGGAACTTTGTAATTGTTTTGGGCCTATTATTCTTACAAGGGGAGCCCCGTTGTGATCCCCAACTATTGAAATCTCCTAAAATTAGTGAGCAAGGTTGGTGGTTAAGAACATTATCTAGGTCTGATTTAGTGAAAGTGCGATTTGGGGGAATGT
The DNA here is from genome assembly GCA_037043295.1 of Amiota minor. Taxonomy (NCBI): domain Eukaryota; kingdom Metazoa; phylum Arthropoda; class Insecta; order Diptera; family Drosophilidae; genus Amiota; species Amiota minor. The sequence continues at coordinate 171,121 of JBAMAW010000924.1, forward strand.
AGGCTGATATGATCTTTATTTTCTTATTTGATTTCATCTCTATGCCAGTACAATCAAAGTCTCTTGAAAGCATTATTTCTGTTGATTGTAATGAATTGTGAACCAGTTTTTATTAGTGATTCGCCATATGAAGTTGAATAGTTATGTGAGAATAGAGTAAAGTTAATTCGTATAGGGGGGACATTTATGTTATAGAACTAATCTTCACTATCTCCTGTTAATGGGCAATTTGTAATATTATTTATTTTTATACTCTGCACGGAAGTGAATAGGGACAAAAAAAATACATTAAGTACATATATCCTTGATCAGCTCGATTAAACGAATTGATTAATCCATGTCCGTCTGTCCCTCTGTATGTTGCAAGCAAGTTCCTCAGTTTTTAAGCTAGAGGGCTGAAATTTTGCACGATCCTTTCTTTTTATTATACGCAGTATATTTGCACAAAATTAAATTTGTGTTCTTTGTAGAAGAACTTTTTTGATTTTTGACCTATCAAATTGAAACTTGGACATTATAAGTTTCCAGAATAGATGCAGTATATTTGTCGGAACCAGCGGAATTTTTTACTAGGGGGGTACCTCCGATACAAACCACCCATTAAAATTCATGTCCTATTGATACTATAACTTTCCATAAAATGCATAAATTTCAAGATCCTACAGTTACTACATCGTATAGCTTCCATACAAACCCAAACCCAAATTTAAGTTTTTATTAGGAAAAGGTTTTGGTTTTTCTGTGTTATCGAACTGAAATTTGAACTGTACAAGTGTATGATCCATATTCAATAACCATGTAGATTTCAAGACAGTAAGATTGCTGGATCGTAAAGCTCTCATACACATATTTCGGTTTCAGTGTTGAAATGCTCTATGTATACTGACTATACACTAAACATATGTAAATCAAATCAATAATAAAAAATATTTCTGAATGCTCTATCACAGAGCATAGGTAAAAACGTTTTCTAAGGATGCGTGAAGAGTATATCAACTAAATTTCTTACTTGTTTTTTATGTCAGTAAACATTTTCAGGCATATTTTTAATCTATTTGTGAACTTGGGTACTGGGAATGTTATTCCATGTATGCTGCAATTTACCACAAAGTAAATGTTCCATAGTGGGCTTTCTATTGGATTTTGGCAGTTTCCATTCTTCAATAACAGCAGATTTTTGCTCGGTTGAAGGTCTGGACTTTGGGGTATCCAATTTTCAACTGTAATAGTTGCTCTGACAGCTTATGCTGATTTTTACGGGCAATATGCTTTGAGTCATCGTGTGCCTGGATAGTCTGTATAAGCTTGTGATTCGGAATGACGTCTACAAAGCCGTTTAAAAAATGCATATCCGGCATTACTTTTTATGAGCTCCCATATTCTGTATAGGAAAATATGTACCATTTTATATGCTAATTATTTCCACTCTCTTGTATCCGCCATTATATCTTCACTTGTAATCTACAGGACATGATTTTTTTACTTCCTCTAACCTGGTTAAGCTGTAGTATAAATGCTTATTGTAGAAACACATCAATTGGTCTTATGGATATACACTAAACTAATTTGAATCAGTTCAGACAGAAGTAATATTTCTCAAATTGCAGGTGAAGAGATATAATGGAGGATGCAATAGCGTTAGGATACTTCACCTGCCAATAAGTTGTTCCCCTATACGGAATATATAAAAAAATTGGCACAGAATCAATTTGTAGAGAAAATGTCTGCTCTTCAACTTTTTTCTAAACATTGATTGAATGAACACGAAACAAGATATTTCCACAAAACCGGTTTTTGTGTCCTCTGACCCTGAACATCTTAACTCGTTAACATGAAATTCAAAGTATGAGACTTTCCTTAACAGCCTTAAGTTTAAGGCTTATTAGCTTTCATTCCGAGGCTATTTCACTGGACTATAAAAATTAAATAGAATTGAATTGAAATTTTATTTCGTAATGAAACGAGAAACTTAAAGGCTAAAACAGAATGATGAAGCTGACTTTGAGTCTGGAGCTGAGGCTGGAGCTGAAGCCACATCGTCAAGTCAAAGTAGTTTGTATTCACTCGGTTTCAAATCATCTGTCTCTGCTGAGTTTTATAGTCTTGATGTAGAGAAGAGGGAACATTATTTTCATTTATAATTTGTGATTCCACGGGTGGTCAGGAGCCCACGGAACTTGTGTCCTTCCTGGCCAGCGGGTACGGCCCCCTTGTGGGAGTACCCGTGGGAGTGATACTTAAGAGCCAAGCTT
>JBAMAW010000925.1:0-44430 GCA_037043295.1 Amiota minor
TAAATAAATGTTATGTGTTAATAAATAAAGAAAAAAAATAAATAATAATAATAAGAATATATTTCCTCAGAAATTCAATTTCTCGATCCGGCGTGATATCGCTTCTTTCAAAAAAAAAAAAAAGTATACCGGACGACATTTTTGCTTCTGTTTGTGATGCAAAATTTTGGCCGTCGCATATTATTGTCCATTAATTTAAATCTCGACGTAAAAAAGTACGTCCATCTGCTAGTTTGCCTTCTACTAGTTCAACTTCACTTTCGAACACAAGCTCAAAAAATGGGCCAAGTGCGAGTCAGACTCATACACGGAGGGTTCCGTACCAGATTTTGGTATGGAGGTACTGACTGATTCCAACAAATGTAACGCGCATATATCAGAAACTTATTGCGTCTAAATTTTAGTTCAATAGCCAAAGAAACAAAAAAGGTTTTCGAATAAGAATCTGAATTTTATTGGTGTACAGCGTTTATTTAAGAAACTTATAGTGTTTAAATTTCAGTTTGATAGGACAAAAAACAAAAAGTTTTTCTAATAAAAACCTGTATGTTAAATGGGAGGTAACCTCCGTAGTGGTCCGCTCAAATTGAAATTTTGACTGCATAAGTTTCTAATATACAACCACCCAAATTTCAATATCGTGGGATTACTGGATCGTATAGCTGCCATGAAAACCAAAATGTTTCTTGTATGGCGACAACTTTAAGTTTTTGAAAATATTTTAGTTTCAGTATTTGTTGCCCGGATAAAACTACACATTCTGTGAAAATTTCAACTCTCTAGCTATTACGGTTTATGAGATATGATCACCTCTTCCTGTACCATTTCCTAAATCTAACTTAACTTGTTCCAACTCAACACTTGTCCTTACTGTGATTGTTCCCCGTCGAAATATTTTCATTTCTATGTTGACAGCAGATACAAACTGCGAAGATGTTATTTCTTATATTGAAGAGATCTAACCTCACTCCAACTTTGGTGATTAAATAATCTTCTGGAACTAAACTGCGCTAAATGCATATTCATGACGTTTCATCGTAAGAGACCTCATTTAGCTTTTTATATGATAGACAATAATTAATTGGCGCGTGTATCTACTTTCAGTAACCTCGAAGTTATTTTTGACCCTTAATTGAGTTTCAACCATCATATTTCTTCAACTATTAATACAGCTAAGAGTATTTTCGGCTTTATTAAAACATGGTTTAAAGAATTGAATGATCCCTATACTACCAAGATTCTTTTCATTACTCTAGTCCGCCCTGTAGTTGAATATTGTTTGTGTGTCTGTATAATAAGTTCTATCACGTCCTCTCGCCTGAGATCTCGCCCTCTGCGTTTAACATCATCGTCATTCGTTGGCTTCGGGAATTGGAACGAACTGCTACCAGATGAAGTGGACAACGCTCATTGGCTCTCACATCCCTTCTATCTCTGATCACAATTGGCTGTGAGTAGGGGCATAGATTGAAAAAATACCTCCAACAGGTCAGAGACGGGTGAATTTCTTGTACATTACCTTACATTTAACTTTAATTTTTACTTGTTTTTCCTTAATTAAATGAAATTGTTTTAAGACTAACTTTAATCAGTTATTATTATTATTAATTATGCTTTTTTTTTTGTTTTTTTTTTTTTTTTGCCAATTCCTTCTACTGAAATAAAGTAAGGGTCTATTTTTAATGATACCTTAGCTGCTACATCAGATCTAATCAATGAACAGTCTGAACCGTTATCGAGTAGGCAACGATACAGTTTCCTGTTAATTAATACTGGAGTGTAGTTTTTTGTTAACAAAATATCTCTATAGATATTAACGCTTTTTCGTTCTGCCCTTTATTTCATCCAGCAAGTTACTTCATCGTGTCCCGGTCTGCCACAAAATGTACAATTGGCAATCTTACTGGTATTTCCATTAATTTTCTTTGTATTATCAGCTGGTGTAATTTGTTCAGTGCATTTAGCCTTAATATGGCCTTTCTTCCCACATTTGAAACACCGTATGTCATCATCTACCCGCTTACGTTTCGACAAAACGGGTGGTTCACCATCACCTTTACGCAAAGTAACTGGTTTCCAAGACAAACCTTCCCCTCCCTGAAATCATTGAGATGACGATCCCGATCTCTGCTTCGGTTTTTCGCGGATAGCAGACATGTGATCAATTAAACCCTGCACTGTGGACGGCATAACAAACCTTAATGAGTTTCTCAAGCTGATCTCGGTTATGCATCCAACTATAATCGTGACAATTTTGTCCTCAGGTATTTCAAAAGGCAATATATTTACCTGAGACACTTTTTCCTTTACAAAATCAGTATATAAATTATACTCTTTACCTTCGGAATTAGCAACCTTTCTTAACTGCACGACAATATCTGCACCTCTTGAAAATGGATGAATTGAAGAAGCACGCAGATCCATCTAATTATATTGTTGATAGCCATATTTACCACACCATTTTTTTGCTCTTCCAAAACTTCGGCACATCATCTCTGTATGTCTATTCGCGAATGATCCGGATCGAAACAAGAAAAACCAGCCGAATCCTTTTTATCGCGTTCACGTTGCATCGTTTGTAAAATTTCATTAATCGCTTCCACCGTGATAACAAAATTTTCATTTTGGTTTCCTTTTGTTGAAATCGAACACGCTGTTTCATCCCTAACCTCTCATTGTTCAAGTGCGGTCATCATGTAAGCCGATCGAGGACATGGAAATTATTTTATATTTCTTTTAAGACTCGCTAAGCTCGTGTAATTTAGATGGTCAATTCTATTATGCCATAATTCTGCGCTTTGATGCGCTACACCATTAACATGCATTGTGTTTGCACTCTAACACAAACAAATTATTTTTCTTTTGTGCTCTCAATATTTGCTCTTTGTTCAACTGTACTGAACAATTTCGTTCGACTGCACGAGCAACAGAGATAAAATTTCCCCTCATACCAGGGATATGTAGAACAGTCTGCAGCTTCAACTCGCACATTTTTGTTTGAAGTATTACGTCTCCTCTGCCTACAGCTCGTATTATATTGTTGTCTGTCAATATGACGTTCTCTGCCTGAGAAACATAATTTACAAATACACTACGATCACTGTACATGAGTGTTGTTGCTCCACTGTCTAAACACCAAGTCTCTTTATTTAAACGACTGACATCAGTTGCGGCTAAAACGGTAAACGATCATTGTTGTTACTGTTCTGTCGATTTCACTTTCCTTTTCCCTTGCATTGATTGATTGATTGATATAACTTTCGATGTCTTTTTTGCGTTTCTCTTTAGCACCAATTCCTCTACTCTTAGCATGAAATGCTTGTTTGTCTGAAGAATTTCGTTTTTTTTCCTTCGCTCCCCCTCCTCAAGCAATTTTACTTTTAACATTTCTAATGGCGTCTTACTGTCGCGCGTCTCAATTGCTATGACGAAATTTTCGTACTCTTTGGGTAAACTAGACAATAGTATAATCCTTGCTAGATCTCCTCCAAGCTTAATATCCATCAGAAAGCTTGCCTAGCGTCGAGTAAAAAATATTTATATGGTCTATCATAGACTCACCCTCTGACATCTTAAGTCCGAGCAATTTCTTGTATAATGATACCTTCCTTATTGGTCCGCTGGGTTGGTGTACATCCCTCAATGTCTTCCAGGCACTTGCTGCCATCTTACAATTCTTCATATAGCATAAATGAGCCGTGTTTATGCTAAGAATTAGCATGGCCAATGCCTTTGCATCTTGAGCATCCCATTTGACAAACTCTGTTAACAGTCGCACACCGTATATCACATGCAACAATTCTGCAAGCACCAGCACGCTTCTCATCAGAATGTGCCAGGAATCATAATTCCCTTCATTTAACTTGTCTATTTGCTATAGGGAGCTCATTTTTTTCACAATCACAAAACACACTTTTAATTTACATCGACCCTCCGTGATCTAGGCCCATAACCTGTTAAAACGCAGTTTATTTATTTTTATTGATTTATTTCAAGTGATCCGTTTTGTTCAAGTGATCTGGTTTGTTTAAGTACAAGCTGAAGAGTAAACAACTAAACTGAGAGCGTATAATTCTGCTTAATATATATACATAAATAAGCGTTACCACAATGTTTCATTTTTAACACCTCTTAATGCTATGAAATTAATTGATAGATTGCTGAGAGACTTGAGTTCGGGAGTTTTATTTTTTTTTTTTTTTTTTGTTGCCTAATTCACAAAACAGCAGCTGCGCAAAGTAAGAAATACGCGATCAGCTCAACCAATCAGCGCGTAGTAAACAAATGAGTAGTAATCACCGATGACAAACAACATAGCGAGAACGAAAAAGAAAACTCCGTAGGCACGTCTGCACTTTATAAATGGTCAATCGCGACTGATTGCTTTTTGCACATGAAGAATAAAAGAATGCAAGAATAAATTGACAAAGCTGACATAACATTGCCCCCTTTTCGCTAGTTATTCTCTAGCCCCTTTTCTTATCCTCTTGGGACTAGCCACAAGGGAGACAGAAGCGAGCCAGTAACAGAGAGAACGATTGATAGGCGCTAATTTGTTTACTTTCTTTGAACTGGTGTCGAGAGTGAAAATTCTGAACAAATAAATGTGATAACGAAACGTTATGAAATTTTGTGAAGTACAGTGAACACGCATATTGTTGAACCAGTGCATTTGGGAAGGTTTGTGTCAATTTTGAGTGGTGTTTACTGTTTACAAAGTGAACAAATTTTTGTGCGACACGCGTCTCATTATTTGTGCCGGCTTGTAAAGACAATAAAGTGAGGTGAGTTGTGTATTGTTAACATTTATTGTTTATTCTTTTAATTTGTACTATTACTTTCTTAGGAAACCTGTGGAAAGCGAATTAAATAAAATTTAGTTTTTTATTAGTGCCATTATTCTAAAAGTCAAGTGAAGAAAAATATTTTATAAATTGAATTTACAAATTGTTTTTTTATATGTATTTCATAATTTCTAACTGACTAGCATCAACAACAAACTGCAAACAACGAAAAATTACAATTAATATCGGTGCAACATTTAAACAGGTAAGTAAAAAACGGAAAAAATTTATTTATTTATTTATTTAATTCAGTGCATTTCATACAATTTTTCATGTAAATTCTGCTTCCAACTCCGGAAGAACCAATTGCACAAGAAGCAGGCTCTCAAAAGGTAACGCGAGGAGATAGACAAAGGAAGTGAGGGGAAATAGCGTTTTTTTTTTGTTTTTTTGTACAATAATTAGACTTCATTTTTCAAGGTATGAATAAAATGTAATATTTAGAACTTGAAATTTTAGAACTTGTACCATTGGGATTAGCGCAGCGCTAGTCCCTTATACTACTCTGAAGTATGGTGTATGTGTGGGTATGTGTATGGGCAAACATCGTGTGCCTGTGATAACGTGCAAGGGGGAAGAAGAGAAGAATGAAATAATCAAAGCAGATATAAGTTAAGGCGTATGTGTGTATGGGCATGATAACGTCGATTAAGAGTTTCGTAGACTGTTAATTTTTTGTTTTGTTTTTATTCCGGCAAAGGTTTATATGTTTTGTGTAAATAAATTTGTGAAGAGTACAATGATTAGATAATAAAAATAGTAAAATATTGTAGGAGCTAATTTTAACTTACGTGTCCGTTTACTTTGATGGCACAACACAAACTGAAAACTTTATTATCGTTCCATTCTCCTTTCATCTCACATTCCTTTACAAACACATTACATATACAATACATACACTTATTCTACTACAACTCGGCCATCCTGACGACAGGGATCTCCTGATCCCGACAGCTACAAAAAGATGATAAAATATCTTACATACTAAATTTACATGCTACATATTTATATACCTATATATATTTAGACGGCTATAAATACAGGCATTATCCAATTTTGTTTTTCTTTTTGTTTTTTTTTAAACTTACTTTTGCTTTACTTCTCGTATTATAAGCATGATCAGTACTTCTATCATCAACAGTTCTTGTATTTCTCTTTGACATGCTTCCGTCTATCTTATCTTTATGCTTAGACCAACCAAACCACGGTTTCATATTAGCTACAGACAAAATTCCTGCGTACGGCGTTCTCGAACGCTGAATTCCACAAACATCTTCCACCACATACCTATCGTTACCCAACGATTTTGTGACTTTGTAGGGTCCTTTAAACTTAGGAACAAGCTTCTTAGACATACCTACGTGAGCGTCAAAGTTTTTTACGACAACATAATCTCCTGGATTATGTACCTTTGGTTTTTTCCTCCTTTTGTTTGAGACACTTTCGTTGTAATCTTGCAATTGCTTCTCTTTACTGCGGGCTTCAGCCCTCACCACGTCTAGATCTCTATCTTTTTCCTTTTCCCATTCTATACACTCTTTTAGGTAATCTACTACGCTTCCTTTCTGTCCTACCCCAAACAACATCACGCTTGGATGCTGACCTAACGTTCTATGTACCGTGTTGTTCATTGCAAACTCAATTGTTTCTAGCGCTTTTCCCAAGCTAAAATTTTTTCCCGAGCCCACGGTCTTAGCCAAAATGGGGCCTAAGCTACGATCAACCCTCTCGACTTGCCCACTCGCTTGGGGCGATCCGGTAGCAATCTTAATATGCTGAACGTTTCTTGATTCTAGAAAATCACAAAATTCCTTCGACGTAAAGCAAGTCCGAAACTAAATACTTGAGCCTACTGTATGCTCTAAAATAACTTCTCAGTGCAATAATCGCTTCGCTTGACCCTGTCGTTTTCGTCTCGTATCCTTTCACAATTTTTGTACTTGCATCTATAATTCAAAGAATGTGTTTCTTTGTGTTTCCCGTGATCGTTAAGGCCCAAAATGATCTACATGTATAACTTCAAAAGGGGTAGTACTTTTAGGGATATTGGGAATATACCCTTCCTGTTTTCCGATTTTCGACGAAAACGTGATACACTTCATATATGCAGCATCCTCTTCCCAGCCCTGTGTTCTAGCGTATAATCATAGTTTTCGAGCTCCAAGGCCCATCTTGCAATTCTTGGGTTAATATCTTTTTTATTAAGGGTCATTGTTAGTGAATTGCTGTCGGTTATGATTTTAAATCTTATCCCTTGTAGATATACTCGAAAACGCTTCAAAGAGTATATTATGGCCAATGTTTCGAGTTCAAAGCTATGATATCTTGACTCGGTATCCGTCGTGCGTTTAGAAAAGTAAAAAACATGGTGTAATTTTCCATCACTTTTCGTTTGTAATAAAATTGATCCAAAACCTATGGAACTCGCATCGCAATGCAGCTCTGTTTCGTCATTCGGGCTGTACAATACTAGCACAGGTGAATCTACTATTAGTTTGCTTGTTAGGACTTCCAACGCTTTCAACTCCTCGGGACCGAAACTGAACACCTTATCTTTCTTTGTTAAATCATAGAGTGTGTTTGGTCACGAGATTTTTCGTGACATTTTTATTATTTAAATTCAAATTAAATATTGTATATCATAAGTCAGCGGAAAACATTGCCTTGGGCAGGATTCGAACCCACGTGGAGCGCACTTCGAGTCACCACTCTATGCACTCGGCCACGGAGGCAACCTCATTTTCGACGCAACTTATGCTATGTGTTGTTGATCGAAGTTCGAACATACAATGTAGGTTTGATCGAAGACAACAAAGTTCGAACATACAACGATAGTTCGATCAAACGTATACCCAAACAGCTCTGTAATGTTATCTATATTATGTTTGGTATGCTATGTGACTCATATGAAATGTCAAGTCATGCATTAAGACAAGACCCAAATTATATTATATTAATTATTACCGAATTATATTATATTATACAAGTCATTAAGACAAGACCAAACAACCGAGCTATATTATATTATACAAGTCATCAAGACAAGACCAAACAGAGTGGCTTTGCAATAACCGAAAAATCTTTGACAAACCTACGAAAATAGGAACAAAGTCCCAAGAAACTTTGCACTTCACTAATTTTTGTTGGAACCGGAAAAGTTTTAACTGCCACTAAGCCTTTCTCATCGGCCTGTATACCACCACCTGTAATGTTATAACCTAAATATTTCACGCTTGTTTTAAAAAACTCTCACTTATCAAGTTTTAGCTCCAGTTCATTTTTCACTAACCTATCAAAAACTTCCTCCAAAATATCTAAATGTGTGTTCAAATCTTTAGTCGCAATCATCACATCATCTAAATACACAATTTTCTTTTTTTATCATGTCCACGAAAATTTTATTAATGAACCTCTGGAATGTAGAGGGTGCATTCTTCAGGCCAAACGGCATCCTTAAGAATTCGAACTGTCCTAGCGGAGTCGTAAAAGATGTATATTTCACCGACTCTTTATGCACAAAAACGTGAAAGAAACCATTCTTAAGGTCGAATTTGGAAAAAATTGTCTTACCCGCGAGTCTATCTAATAAATCGTCAATCAAAGGGATTGGGTAATCTTTTGCAGTCAATTTGTTCAACCTTCTGAAATCGACACACATTCTAAGTTCATCTGTCGCTTTCTTCACCAACACGATTGGAGACACAAACTCCGACTCACTCGGCCTTATGTACCCTTTACTTAAATATTCATCCAGTAAGCTTTGTAATTGACCCTTCTCTGCATATGAAAGACGACGAGGATTGCAAGTAAATGGTTTAGTGTCATTGACCACTATCTTCATTTCACATTTCACATTTGGTTCGTTTGGTCGGTCAGATTCCAGGTAACATTTTTTAAACAACTTTTCAAAATCATTTTTTCTTCAAACGTTAGAGTTCTCCAACTGAATAATTCCTAATATTTGGTATCAATCATCAAAATTTTCTTTTCAAACTCATATTCGCAAACTGATTCACTATACTGGTCTGTTTTGTTATCTAATCTATGTTTATCTATGCCACCTTCATTAGCACATGCCACACAATCTTAGCACAAAATTTTTTTAAAAAATCTCTACCCAAACTTATAGAAACACTCATAGACTCATCAGGAACAATTAACAACTGCAGTTTTACAAATTTGTTCGAAACTTTAATAAACCCGATCATCTTTCCACAGGTATTTAATTCACTCTTATTTAAACCATAAAAATTAACACCAGGCGCCGACATCAACCTAGCGCTTGCTGGAATATAGGAACTTCTAATGAGGCATTCTAGGGATAACACAACATTATTAAAACCTTCAAAATCAACATTAAAATACCTTACATAATTAAAATTTTCTCATTTGTTCTCTCATTTGACAAACCTGCAGCACACTTATTTGCATTCCACTGCTGTTTCTCTTTCATTTGTTCTTTTTCAATTGTCTGATCTGATGTACATTCATTCGCGTTGCGTTTCATTGTCTCTTCATTTGTTTTGCACTCATTTGCGTTCCACTGCTGTTTCTCTTTCAATTGTACTCTTTCATTTCTCTGATCAGATGTATGAATGTTTATGTAGCCAACTTAATACAATTTTTGAATCTACCCAAAAATATACCTTGTCTATGTATGGTTCAAGCTTTTGTCTTACTTTATTAAAAGTTCTGTTTAATAACACAGCAGCGCACAACTCCAATCTAGGAAGTGACTGAACCTTGAGTGGCGCTATCTTCGATTTTGCTATTAACAAATTCACATGTATGTCTTCATCAAGTTGTGTGCGTATGTATATACAACATCCGTAAGCACGTTCAGGTGCATCAGCGAAAGCATGAACTTCGCTCCTAAGATTTTGCAATGTAAATGCAAATCGTGGAATCTTTATCTTAGATAACATGCGTAGATCAGATTGTAATTCGATCCACATTCGTAAAATATCATCAGGAAGACGCTCGTCACAATCAAGTTTTCTGAGTACGAGGTCCTGCATAAAAACTTTACACCTTACAATGATTGGGCTCACCAACCCAAGTGAATCGAAGATCTTAGCAACTGTAGATAGCACTCATCGCCTCGTTTCCTTCTCAGCATAGCCTACATCGTAGCGAAACACAAACATGTTGAAGCTGGTTGCCACGCTAAACCAAGAGTTTTTATAGCATTTGGTTCATCCAGCTGCACGTTAATTTCATTCTGAGGTGTTAATAATGTTGTATGGATGACTTGTACAAATCTTGTTGATTACTGCGAACCGTGATGACCACTCAAAGTCTGAAACTCGGGATTTTAGCGTAGCATATACGTTGAAATTGATTTTCTGATTAAATTCGGAAATGCCGCAGACCGCTTGTGATACATGATGTTTATGTAATTGCAGCCGTTTCGCCGTTTAGCTTATTTATAGTTGATAACATAAATGATGTTGTTGAAATAAATAACTTTTCGATCTGCCCTCGTTCACTATCCCCTACATGGAGATCTTCGATGCTTGTTTGCACAATACAAATCTGATTGAAGTACGATTCTAATATCATTACATTCTAGCACAGATATGTCTGTCTTTTCTCCTTCATTTACTACTCTTTCCTTTAAATTTATTATGTTTTTCATTGTCGTCGTTCGCTGAAGACGCAGCTTCACTAATGTTGTTGACTTTGAGTTGATCATCTCTTCCATAAACAATTCCTCGCTATGACTCATTATAAAAAAGAAACTGATAAATCGATGACATCACCAGAACTAAGTAAATGCAGTTTCCAACTAAAATTCAATGTCAACTGTATCACCCAACGGGAATTTTTTTTTTTTTTTTTTTGTTCCCGATTGGATATGTACTATTGTTTTCCTACATCTTATATCTTAAATATAAAAGAAAACACTAAGTACACTTTTAACAATAAGAGGGGAAAAGGCAGTGGACAATATCGAACATTTTCGAATTGTCTCTTGAATAATGGTGTGTCTTAGGCCTCATTTTTGAGAGCTACTTGCGGCAGGCCAACCGCAAGATGCCTCTCAGCGCCACCCGTAACCTAAGTTAGGTCAGATCGACTGGTCTGCTTCGTTTTAAGCGTCTACGTCTAGACAATTCGTGAGATGGAAGGTCTGTTATTTCTAGATTGGTATATCGCTCTAATGTTTTGTGGTACCTCCTGCTAGCATTAATGATTTCTTCCTGAATCATAGTTACGCCGAGGTCTTTGTGAATTTCATAGTTAGATATAAACCAGTTCGCATTAACTATTGATCGAAGTATTTTTGATTGTTGACGCTGAATGATGTTAATATTAGTTTTCTTGGCTGTACCCCATAATTGCATGCCGTACGTCCATATAGGCTTAATTACACTATTGTATATAACGAATTTCCCATTGGTTGTTAACTTAGATCTACTGTTAAGAAGCGGGTATAGCTGCTTAAATTTTAATATGAGCTGATCTCTCTTTTTTTGGATATGATGTTTCCACGTCAGTTTACTGTCAATATGCATGCCCAGGTACTTTGCCACATTACTTAATGGAATGTCAGTACCTTTTATTTTTAATTGTGTTGGCTGATAAGCTGTCCGTGTTGTGTATATCACTTGCGTCGTTTTTAGTTCATTAACTTTTATTTTCCATTTATCAAACCAATTGCAAGCTTTGTCAAGAATATTCTGCAGTTTAGTTGTTGCTACAACTAAATTTTTATGGGAGTACATTAGTACTGTATCGTCAGCGAAGGTAGCCACCATTGCCGAGCTATCTCCTGGGGTTGGGATGTCTGATGTATATAAAGTATACAACATAGGACCAAGCACGCTTCCTTGAGAGACTCCCGCTCTTATCTGTCTTAGCGTAGAAGATTCATCCTTACATTTAACGTAGAAATAGCGAGAGTCAAGGTAGCTTTTAATGATTTCAAATAGATCAGTTGGAAATACGGTCCTAATTTTACTCAGTAGGCCGTCGTGCCAGACTTTGTCGAAGGCCTTTTCTATGTCCAGAAAAACACCAACACAGAACTTTTTTTCATCAAGGTCCTTTAAAATTTTGTGAGTTACTCTGTGGACTTGCTGAATTGTGGAGTGACTTTGTCTAAACCCGAATTGGTGGTCAGGTATGATTCTGTTCACGTCTAGTATTGGTTGTATTCGGTCAAGTAGGAGACGTTCAAATACTTTAGAAAGTAAGGGCAATAGGCTGATTGGCCTGTACGAGGACGCCTTGGTTGGATCTTTGCCCAGTTTGGGTATGGCTATTATTTCAGCAACCTTCCATAAAGATGGGTAGTGCTTTAGTCTTAATATCGCATTGAACAAATTCCTAATAAATACGATTGCCTTCGCAGGGAGCTCTTTGAGTAACTTTCCAGTTATTTGGTCATAACCTGGCGTTTTTCTCTGACTAGTGCGCTTTTCAATACAGTGCCTAACTTCATTGCTTGAAATCATTTTTGTAGAGTATTGTGGAGATGGAGTCCTGTTGTACAAATTGGTGTTACTATTAGATTTATTGGTAGTAAAAGCCCTTTCATAATAGTCAGCCAGTAGTGAAGCTTTGTCATAATTGGTTCTAGCCCAAGTCCCATCCGATTTTAAAAGTGGCGGCTGGTGGAAGGTGCGATTTGTGAAGTGCTTAGCAGCCTTCCATAATGAGTAGTTAGTGTCAGATGTCGGCGATAATGTTTTTGTATAATTTACAAATTTTTCATTTTTAAAATTCCTTAGACTGTTTTTCAAATCTTTGATTTCTTTGTTAAGTTTAGCTTTGTCATTTGGATCTCTCGTCCTTTGCCAGATCTTACGCAGTTTGTTTTTGTTAGCGACTTGATTTTTTATTGAGCGGGGGAAAATATAGTTGTCCTCTTTTGGATTAAGATCAGGCGTTGCTCTATTAGCTGCTTCGTTTATAATGTCATTCAAGTATATCACTGACTTTTCAATATCGTCAGGTTCTTTAAGAGGTACATTTACTGTGAGGCTATTGTCAATAAATTCTCTGTACGCCTCCCAGTCAGTTCTGAAATTATATATTTTGCACGCGGGTTGATCTTTTTTTATTGCGCAACTATATTCAACTTGTATTGGTGAATGATCGGAAGAAAGTTCAAGTCGGGACTCAATTTTGAAATGTGTTATATTCATGTTTTTTAATACACAGAAGTCTATTAAATCCGGTATTTTAGTCCGATCTGTTGGCCAATATGTAGGTTCACCTGTACTCAAGTGCATCCCCAATCGTTTGAATTGCACTTAGCAAGTTTTTCCCTTTGGTGTTTGTCAGCCTTGAACCCCAGTTTACATGTTTCGCGTTGTAATCACCTGCTACGAAGAACCTTGGACCAAGCTCTTTAAAGTAGTCCTTAAATTGAGCTGTTGAGATTGAGTGTCTAGGTGGGCAATAAATCGCTGCTATTGTGAAAGGTCCATATTTGTCTTCTAATAGCAATTTGGTCGACTGAATGTGAGCGTGTTGATAATTTTCTAGTTCAACGTGTCTAGTATTGTTTTTAACAATGATAGCCGTGCCACCATGTCCTGAACCATCCGGGTGATTTGTTTTATATATTTTATATCCGGGAATGGTCAAGTAGTGATTACTTGTGCAATGGGTTTCAGAGATTAGAGCTACGTCAATCATATTGTCATTTAGAAATAGTTGGAGTTCAAGAATATGTTTGTGCAAACCATTGGCATTCCACGCAATAATTCTTAATTTATTGTCCATTTTGTTTGTCAAGTTTGGTTATCAGGATGGTGATTATATTCATCATGTTAGTCACCTGTTGAATCAATTGCTTCATCATGATTTTAAGTTCAGCTGAATCGTCATTAGGAATAATATTATTGTTGTTTTGATGGGAGGAATTACTTTCTATGGTCGGATTCTCAGTTGAGATGACTTTAGATTTTTGGGTTGGTCGGTTGATTGGCTGGGGTTGGGGAGTCGCAGCTGTAATTTGCGCGTAGCTTATACCATTCTCCACTTTACGGGACGTTATGGGCATTTGCTGAACTTTTGTGAGATCCGTCAATATTTTGGGTCGAAGGGCAGGAAACCGTTGGGTTTTAAGGGTTTTGTATATTTCACAACCCTTGTAGTTGGCTGTATGAGCTCCACCACATAGAGCACATTTTATTTTAGTAGTTGACTCCATACAACAGTCGATTGTTTTGTGCTTACCAGCACATTTGACGCATACTGGATCCCTGGTACAATAGTTTCGGGTGTGCCCGTATTTTTGGCAGTTGCTGCATTGCACTATCATACGGGAATTTGCAACACGAATTATGTTGACTTTCAAGTAGAGAAGCACTAGCTAACAGCTCACATACAATAACAGCAATCACAGGTACTTGTGTTTAATAACAAAAAATTCTAACTATCGCCGTAAATCAAAGCAAGCAAATTGACACAATAGCAACAACAGCGTGTAGTGGTGTTTAGCAAAAACAACCACCGCAAATGATCAAAGATGATACCAATAATTTATGTTAACAAAAATCATGAGATAAAGAATTCAATAAATGCAGCTGAGCAGTTAACCTTCAAAACACTTATGTACATGTGTTTCTTTTTCCGTTATGCTTATATTCAGTTATGTCTTTATGTATTTTTCGTTATGTACTCACGATCTTTACTTATATAAGTTATCACACAACAAATTAAAAGCAAGAAATAAGATCAGATCATGGCTATTTATCTCGTGATAGTCACAAAGAACATTGTTTACAGAGAAGTTATTAGCACTTAAAAACAGATGTTTTTCTCTAGAATGCGGTCGATTGTGCCGGCCGCGGGTTCCCCTAGTATACAATAAGACATAACCTATCGCTAAGTTCTGAATAAATGCCTAACTTTCCTTTAAATTGATACTGCTTGAAAATATTTCCGCAACTCTCTAATTCTTCTTGTATATATTTTCTTTTCAGTTACCAAAAAAAAAAAAAATATGCAATGTACACCAAGAAGTTGAATTAATATGCGGCAAAAAGAACTGCTGAAACTTTGCCAGATTTGTCTCTGCAGGATATATTGGTGGCAATGCGTAATGTTGAATAAGTTGTTGTCAAAAATCTCGAGAAGATTAGATCTTTTGGGCAAAAATGATGCCATCAAAGAGCTGAAGCAATCGTTGGTGGCACAAATCGAAGGGGTGAAGGCAGAAAATGTGTTGCTAAAAAGAAGATAGATGTGTTGAAGCAAAATGGAGAAGATTATCGGAAAGTGGTAAATCGGATGGACAACAAGTATAAGGAAGAGAACATGACCGTCGAAAGACTCAATAGAGATGGCCCACCAAAATCGGCAGATGTAAATTTCTTCAGAGAGTCGCTCAAGCTGCAACATATTAAAGTACGTGAGGCGAGGCGTTTATTCGAAAAGATTAACAAAATGGGAGTTGTGGCTGAATTAGAATCCTCCGAAATGGCAAATGAGATTGTTAAGAATACAAAAAAGGTTGCAGGATCTTCAATTTTTATTAAAAGGGGCTTAATCTTTGAGAGGCAACAAAATAAAAAAAGTTCTGATGCAGTTAAAATGTGATCTTTTGGGAAGAAAAAAATATTATTGTAACTAAATTTCATGCGGGTTTTAGAAATAAACTCTCTAGAATAGACAATATTTTTTAAGCTGTGTACGAGGGGTACTATGTATATTTCGGGATCTGACGACATTAATGTAATTAAAACATAACATTTTTTAGCATAAACGTGCTCACAACGTTTTGATGTACAAGTGTTATTTGTTTCGTTTATAGTGAGTTAATAAAAGCAATTTGGCCAAAAAATGGAAATTTTAGAAGAAGGTTTTGTTGGATAATTTTTCACAACTTTCGACGTGGATTATCTCAACAAGAATGTGTCGTTGAACTTTGTAAGGTCGTCCAAAATCGGTTGTTGTGCCACAAAACGTCGATGCAGTGCATGAACTGATATGCAAGATCGTCATGTGACATATCGTGAGATAGAGGCATTCTTGCACATTAGTTCCACTTCAATACATTCGATTTGCATGAACTCTTCGTTGTGAAAAAAATTTCCAGTCGTTGGATACCTCATAATTTATCAATAGCCCAAAAAAGGCTAGCGTCGATTGGTGTAAGAAAATGCTTAAAAAGTTCAACCGTGGTGCTTCAAAAGACGTGTATAAAATCGTGACAGGTGACGAAACATGGATATAAGCGTATGAACCGGAAACAAAACAGCAATCGAACATGTGGGTGTTCCAAGTCGAGCCAAATACAACAAAAGTTGTTCGCGCTCGAAGCACTGCGAGGGAAATAGTCGCCTGTTTCTTCGGCCGAATGGGTCATGTGGTCACTGTTCCGCTTGAGCCACGTAGGCGTCCCCATACAAGAATTATTTTGGTTTGTATGGCAGCTATACGATCCAGTAATCCCACGATATGCAAATTTGGATGGTTGGTGGCTATACATCAGAAATTTTTTTTTTTATTTATTTATATAATGCTAACCTAAAGTTAAAACTAGAAGTTAACAGAAAAATAGCCATGGCTGCCAGGGCCTTCAGCTAATAAAGATATATATGTAAATAACAATGATGATAATAATAATAATAGTGACTAAATAAGTGCTTAAGTTTAAGTTTAAAGTTTACTGTACAGATTTGCTTTTTTAAAGAAGTTAAGAATAAGATTAATGTCTATATTAGCGAATGTGGAGGATCTGAGGGGGTGCAATGAGGAGCAGGATGTGATAATGTGGTGAATGTTATTAGGAGCGTTATTACATAAGGGACAGATGTTATTTAGGTTTTTATCGATGAGGTGCATATTTGTTAGGTTTGTGTGACCAAGTCGGATTCTAGTAAACTTTATCTGATCAAGTCTAGATAAAAGTTTAAAAGTTGGAGAATTATAAAGTGTGGTGGAAGTGGTATTTGGAGAGTGTATTAGCTTATACCAGCTGGAGGTGTGTTGTAGCATGGCGATGTGTTCAAGATTTATGTGCTTTTTGAGAGTATTAACAATGTCGCATATGTTGTAGTTGGGTGTGTATATAAGTGGTAACTTAGTAGCGACCTTTGCTGTTAAATCTGCCTTTTCATTGCTTATGATGTTGGTGTGGCTGGGAACCCAGATGAGTTTTATTTTGGGGAATTTTGTATAATATTAAGTAGGGATCTTATTGTTGAGGCGTAGTATTTGTGGTTATTAAAATTGGCTATAGCGGATGAAGCAGAAAGTGAGTCAGAACAAATAGCATGTCTACCTGGCTTACGTATACAAATGTTTATAGCTTCATGGATTGCAATGATTTCAGCTGCAAATACTGTTGAATAGTGGGGTAGGAGACCTGATGTCATTGGGTTTGTTTCAGTAGAGATGCCAAAGCCTATAATTTCGGATGATTTGGAGCCGTCAGTGTATATAAAGTTGTATTTAGAATGTTCGTTTTTGAGGGAAAGGAAGTGTTGTTGGAAGACTAGTGAAGGAGTGCTGTTTTTTTTAAAAGCAGTAAGAGATAAATTTATCGAGTCATAAATGTTTTGCAAGTTGTATTTTTTGCTGTTGATGGTTGTGATGGGAGAAAAGGGAAGATCAAGTTGTTTGCAGATATTTATCGCTCTATCCACTGTGCTTAGGTATTTTGGTTTTATTTTTGGAGTTTTAATAAGGTTGTATAGAGCTGTGTTGGAGGATAGGATTAGTATTTTAGAAAGTTTGCCTGTCAGGAAGTTACCTCTATTTTCTATTGAGTAAATATTAGATTCTAAGATCATGTTGAAAATGGGTGTGGTCCGAAAAGCACCTAGAGCGGTTCTAATTGCTGCGTTTTGAATAGATTTAAGTTTGTTAAGATACGATTTAGGGGAGTGTCCAAAAATTGGGAGACAGTAGTCTATTTTTGAAATAAGGATAGCTTTCACTACTTGAATTAGAGTTGAGATGTTACAGTTGTATTTCTGGCTGGAGAGGTGCTTGATAATATTAAGTGGTTTTGTTAGTTCAACTGCTAAGTTAGCGATGTGAGTGTTCCATCTATATTTGCTGTTAAGGGTAAGGCCTAAAATTTTCAAAGAGTTTACAGACGGGATGATAAGGTTGTCGATGCGTATATTGTGGTAGCAGTTTAATTTGCGGCAGATATGAAGATGATTTGTTTTATCTGTAGAAAGACCGGCACCTGAGTAGTTGCACCAGTCTTGGACACTTTGAAATAGTTGAGATAGGTCTGTCTGTGGATTTTTTTGCCTTTTAAGATCGAGTAGGAGGTGGAAATCATCTGCATATGCGCAAAATTTTATTTCCTTGTGGAGTGCTAAAGTTTTTCTAAGGGCGTTGTAGGATATGAGGAAGAGGATTACAGAAATAGGTGAACCTTGTGGTATTCCATTATTAACGGGAAAGCTATTGGATAGAGTTTTACCTGTTTTTACAATAATTTTCCTGTTTAACATAAAATTTTTAACATAGGCGATTATTTTGGGCCCTAATTTCCATTCTTGTAGTTGATTTACAATGGTGTGTATGCCAATCTTGTCGAAGGCCTTGGAGAAGTCAAGAGAAATTATGGACAAGTGACGCTTGGATGAGATAGCTCGTGTTGCTGGAGATCTATATAAAGTAGATTATCTAGAACAGATTTGCCTCTCTTAAAACCATACTGGTTGTTGTGAATGAGTTTGTTTGTTGAAACGAACCACCACAACCTTTTGGAAATTATTTTGTCCAAGACCTTAGCAAGGCAAGGGGTTAATGATATTGGTCTGTATGATTTGATTTCAGTTTTGATCTTATTAGGTTTGAGTATAGGTATGACTAGGCTAGTTTTATAGGATTGGGGGATATAGTTATTGAGGATGTTATTGAAGTGTTTGAGGATACGGATTTTAAAGACATGGGGTGAGTTTTGGATCATGGAGTATGAGATGCGGTCAGGACCTGGTGTGGTCCCTTTAAGTGAGTTTAGTGATGATAGGAATTCCACAAAGGAAATATCTATTTCGTTAGCTGTTTTGGTCGGAGTGTAGTTAGAAGAAAGTGTAATAGCATTGTGCTTGTTGAGCCGAAATAGAGAAGAGAAGTTGGAATCATCAGCTTCTTTGGAGCACTGGTCCGCAAAGCAGTTGAATATGATATTTGGGTCTGTTGTGAGTGTATTGGTATCGGGGTCGAGGATACTGTGGATATTTTTTGTAGGGTAAAGACCACAAAATCTTTTTGTTGGACCATATTTTGGATGAGTTGGAGTTAGGAGATATATCTGAAGTGAAGTCAGTAATAGATTGTCTTTTGGCAATTTTAATTGCCCTTCTGTATTTAGCGTTAGCTTTTTAAATTGTATCATATTATCAGTATTCATGTGTCTTTTCAGTAATGACCAGTAATTGTTTTTAATTTTTTTCAGAGATGATAGCTCTTTGTTCCAGCAGGGAACTGTGCGGGTTATTGCGTACGTGGTGTTTTGGGGTATGGAAAAATGTGCGCTACGGATTAGAGTTTTCTTAATTAGTGCCGCTTCTCTGTTGATATTATTGATTGGTTGGGAAGTGGAGTTTGATTGTTTCAGTAATTCTTGGAAAAGGGTCCAGTCGGCTGATTTAATGTTAAATGTAGGTTTGGCAATGTGATTTGGTGTAGAGGTGGGAAAGAGAGAGAGAAAAATTGGAAAGTGATCGCTTCCGCAAAGGTTGTCAGATATTTCCCATTGAGTGTAAGGTGTCAGTTGGGAAGAGCAGAGGGATAGGTCTATATGGGTGAGTGTGTTGTGGGTTGAGTAGTGAGTTGGCGACATATCGTTTAGAAGGGTAAGGTTAGAATGTTGAATGTAACTTGCTAAGGTTTTGCCTCTTTTATTTTCTTGTGGGGAACCCCAGCTGTTATGCCAGCTGTTGAAGTCTCCTGTAATAACTGAAGGGTGGTTTAGGTTGGAAAACATATTATGAAGGTTATTATAGTTAAATGATTTGTTTGGGGGTATGTATGCAGATAGAACGGCGAGTTTGATTTTTGAGTGCACCAAGACAGCAGATGCATCAAAGTCATTATTAAGTGGTATTGTATTGTGGTGTATTGAATTGTGAATTAATAGGGCGACACCGCTATATGAATTGTTAGAGGAGTTTTGATGGTGCATGATATAGTTTATTGGGATAGGTACATTTTTGAGGGAATGTAGATGGGTTTCTTGTAAAGAGATTATTTTGGGGTTATGGTGTTTAATTAGTATCTGCAACTGGCTGTAATTGTTTAGATAACCATTAATATTCCACTGTAAAATATTTAAACAAGTATTTAGTTAGAATTCTTAAGTTAGAAATTATTTAGAAAACCTTGGCTTGGATAGGCCAGTTGTGATAAAAGTGAGATGTGGAACCCTTTCTGTTAGTCTTAAGATCAACAGAAAGGAGCTCCAGGTGTTAAGGAAGATGCCTGTGAGCACGACGGTCCCCGAGGAGCCGCAAAAGAAGCCAATAAAACTTGTGCGTCTTCCCGAGGACCGCCGACCCCACAGGCATTCAATGGGTAAGAAAGAACAACTAGATTAGGTCATAACTGTCGTTAAGGGATGGATCCAATTTTGGTTTTTTTTCTTTTTGCTTGTTCTTATTGTTTATATTATTTTTGTTAATAGGTTGTTGAGTTACTTTAAGTTTGTGATTAGACGTAAGCTTGGATTTAAATATTTTGTCACCTTCAATGGGGGAGGATTCCCCATCTACGTCCATTAGGTCGATGTATGCTGTTGGAGTCCTTGGGTCTAGATGAATGGATGGTGAATCACGGTGTACAGCTGATGTTGAAGGTTTGGAGGAGGTTGTCGTCGTTGCTATGGAGATGTTGTTAGAGGTGACAGTTGCGTTTTGAGTATAGTTGTTATTGTTGTTGGCTACTACTGTGGAGAATTGTGCATTGCGTTGTAGGTTGCGGATGTTGTAAATGTTGAGTGCGGATTTGTGGAATACGTTTTCTTTGATTTTAATTGCTGTTAACTCCTGTTGTTTAATAAATACTGGGCACTTCTTATCGACTGGAGTGTGATTATTTTCAACTTCCGGATTATGTTTGCAGTTAATGCATGACTTTACCTTAGGGCAAATTTCGTTCTCACTTGTGTGGTATTCCTCTGAGCAATTGGGACATATTTTATTGCTTTTACAGATAGAAGTGGGGTGTCCAAAACGTAGGCAGTTCTTACATCCTAGTGGGAGAGGGATATTCGGTCGTACGTGTACCATTTCGTAACCAATCCTTAATTTTTCCGGTAAAGTGTGAGAAGCAAAGGTAATAATGATGAGTCCAGTTTCTATTAAAGAGTTATCTTGTTTCTTTTTGATTTTGTAGATATCTGTCACTTTTTGTGCTTTCAGTTCCTCTTTTATCCATCCATTCCATCTCTGGTATATTTCTAAGGTCGTTAGAGTATATAACGCCCTTAGTATAATTGAGAGATTTGTGCTTTGTAGCAGTTACTGTGTATTCTCCAATTTTATTTAGTCTAAAGTTTAAAAGAGCCTCCTATACAAACCCCCGTTAAAATTCAGGCTCTTATTAGAAAAACTTTTGTATTTTTTGTTCTATCGAACTGAAATTTAGACAATATTAGTGCTTGACATAGACGCTACACATCTGTTGGAAGCAGCCAAATCGGCCAACTAGGAGGGATACCTGGCATACAAACCCACCATTAAAATACAGGTTCATATCAGAAATACTTTTTTTTTCATATATTTTTCTTTTTTTCTAGTAATTAAAATTGAGTAATAATAAAAATCAAGTCGTTAAGTCTATGAGCAAAATATTTACAAGTTTAGGTTATTTCCAGAAGATTTAGATAAGATGAAATAGATTAGTGGCTTTTAAAAAATTTGTTACTTTCTTTATGTTTTGTTGGGAGGGGTGGGAGAGGATTTCTAAAGCATTTGAGTGGGCAATTTGATAGAATGTGGTGGATAGTTAGGATTATGTTGCATGTTTGGCAGGTAGGTGGAGGACTTTTCTTTAATATGTGGTTATGAGTTAATTGCGTGTGGCCGAGGCGCAGTCTGGTGAGTTTGACAACGTCGAGACGAGATGTTGTTGTTGTTGATGGAAGAGTGTAATTGGTAATGTTGCGAGTAGTTGGTCCAAAGTTGTTCTTTGTATTGAGAGTGGTTAACTCTTGGGATGTCAGCCAGCGCACTAACCTCTGGGCCAACGAGCCAGTCAGCGCAAAAATTATATTCCTTGTGAAGTGCTATTACTCGGTTTAACTTGTTGTAAGCAACCATGAAAAGGATTACCGATAATTGCGAGCCTTGCGGTATGCCGTTCGCGAGGGGTTTTCGCGAAGATAGTTGTGTTCCATTCTGTACTATGATTTTTCTGTTAGTTAGGAATTTTTTTATGTAATTTATCATTTTTGAACCAGTTTTCCATAGATTTAGTTCGTCTATAATAGTATGTATTCCAACTTTGTCGAAAGCTTTTGCGAAATCTAAGGAGATGATCGAGATGTAATTTCTAGTTGAAAGAGCTGAGTTATATGAAAGTAAAGCAAAGCTAGGGAATCAGCAACTGATTTGCCCTTTCGAAAGCCCATTTGTCGACTATCCAGTAGTTTGCCGTTTGTGGTAAACCACTATAGTCGATTTGAGTATAGGGATGATTTTGTTGGTCTTGAATTGTTGGGGTATGATATTATTTAAAATTAAGTTAAAGAGGTTGAGTAAACGATAGGGGTGACAGGACTTGATAGATGTTTAAGCATGGGGCAGTTAATTCTGTCTAGACTTGGTGTTTTACCTTTTAGTTTTCGTAAGGCAGATTTTAGTTCGATTAAGGTTATGTTATTTTCTATGTGGCTTGCGTCGGCTGAGGGTCTATTTGCTGTGTTGGAGTCTAAAGTAGAAAGCTTATGTAGACGAAAGATATAAGGAAAGTAACAATCGGCTGAGGAATCAGACCAATGTTTGCAAAGCAATTCAGGTATTTCACGTTGGTTTGTGGTTAATTGGGTTGGATGTTCGGGATTAGCGACGCTATGGATATGGTATCGCGAGTTAAGACCGCACAATTTGTTAATGTTGTTCCATATTTTATGCGTAGTACTATTGGGGGATATTTCTGATGTGAATTGTAATGTTGATATTCGTTTCCTAATCTTTATTTCACGTTTTAGTTGAGCGTTTGCTATTTTGTATGCTAGGATGTTTTCTGTGTTGATGTTGCGCCTAGGTTTGAGCCATTTTTTGATTTTCGCAATTTTGAGATTTTGTAGTTTTGGGTCCCACCACGGTACCATATTTTTGTTGTATGAACAGTTTCGTGTTTGGGGTATGGCTTCATTTGCACTTTGTAAAATGATTTTGGTTATATTTGCAGTTTCTTTGTTAATGTTACTGCTAACTGGTTTATTGTTACTGAACCTTTCGGTGAGATGCTCGAAAAGCTCCCAATTAGCTGATTTTGATATGAATCTTGGACGAAAAATTATGTTATTTGGAGAGTTGTCTTCGAACAGGGTAATAAAGATGGGGAAATGGTCGCTTCCGTGAAGCTGGGTGTCAATGTTCCATTTGGTATGTGGAGAAAGTGTTGCGATTGCAAGTGAAATGTCAATATGTGTCAGAGTATTGTGGGTACTGAAGTAGGTGGGAGAACCATCATTTAGTGTGGTCCATGTGCCTCGGGTATTATACGAGGGTGATCCCCAGCTATTGTGCCAACTGTTGAAAACCCCTGTGATAAGGGAATGTTGGTGAAGGTTGTGAAACATATTATGAAGATTGTCAAAGTTGAATGGTTTGTTAGGTGGTATATATGCAGAGATGATGGTAAATTTAAGGTTTGAGTGTATTACTGCACCGATTGCCTCGATATCATTATTAAGTGTTATGCTATTGCGTTGGATGGATTTGTGGATTAAGAGTGCCACGCCTCCATACCCGTTAGTCGCTGTTTTTTTGTGGTAGAGTGTGTAGTTGATTGGGATAGGGATATTTTGTGTGGAATGGAGGTGTGTTTCTTGTAGGGAGATTATTTTTGGATTATTCTTTTTTTGTAATGATTTGCAACTGATTGTAATTGTTTAAGTAGCCATTAATGTTCCATTGTAGGATATATAGCATTTTGAATGAATTTTAATTTTTTTTTGTTTTTTTGTTATAATTATTGTTCTGGTTGTTAACCAGTTGCTTTTTTGGAGCACTCTATGCCCTTCAGCTAAAAGACAAGAGTGCTCCAGATGTTGATAAGGCATCAGTGGAGGCCGAGCCCACAGAGGGTACAAAAACTCCAGAAAGGAGTGTGTGGACCCGAAATAAGCCCCAGCCCCCACCAATGCCCAAAAAATAGAGTGAGAGAGTTATGTATCTTCTTGTTTATGTAAGAGGGTTAATTTTGGTTTTTTGGTAGGTTCTTGTCCTTACTTGTAAGACTAGTTGATAGCCTGGGTTTTTTATTTTTTGATCTTAATTTACTTGATCGAATTATTTTTCAAGTGTCATCACCGTCACTGAGAGAGTCCAAGTCCAGATCAGAGTGGTCATAAGTGATTATGTTCCTGGGTTCTGTTTGCAGTTTTGAGGATGTGGCGAAGAGTGTGGTTGCTGGTGTATTGCTTTTCCTAATTAGTGTTGATGATTCTGGTGTTTGTATTGTTGATTGTGCTGCAGTGTTGTTATTTTGTGAGTTGGATACGATTTTAGAGTATTGCGTTGGTGGGTGAATATGTTTAGTGAGGTAAATAGAGAGAGCAGTTTTATGGTCTAAGTTTTCCTTTGCTTTGATGGCTGTTATTTCCTGTTGTTTTAAGAATGTTGGACATTTTTTGTCAAGTGTTTTTTATGGTTTTTTTTGTGAGTCTGGTAAGTTTTTGCAGTTGATGCATGCTGGATTCTTCGTGCAACTTTCGTTTTCGGAAGTGTGGAGGTCTTCAGAGCAGTTTGCACAAATTTTGTTACTTTTGCAATTTGAGCTGGTGTGACCAAAACGGAGGCAGTTTTTGCACCTTAACGGAAGAGGGATGTAAGGGCGAACATGCACCACCCTATCACTACTTTGTCGGGTAATGAGTGAGATGCAAAGGTCAGTATAACTTGCCCGATTTCTTGCAAAACATTGTCGCATTTCTTCTTGATTTTGTAAGCTTCGGTAATATTTTGTGGTTTGAGTTCGTCCACAATGTCGTTTTCTGGTATGTTTCGCAGTTTATTTGAATATGCTACACCTTTTGTGTAGTTTAGTATTTTGTGTTCCGCTACATCGACAGAGAAACCACTAAATAATCTTAGTTTCATTAACTTTGTGGTTTGTGCTTGGTTTTTTGTGAATAAGGACTGCCTGCTCTTGTTTTCTTGCATGTATCAACTTCTCCACCACAAATGTAGTTAATCACTTTTTTAATGAGGAAGGCTGACACATTCTGGAAGTTGCTGTTGTCTTTTCTAGTGACTACGAGAAGTTTGCCTGCGTTAGATGCAGGCGCCGCTCTATTATACCAGTCTGGCGGTGTGTTCATTGTTGTTGCTGTTGCTGCGTTTATTATTTGATGTTGTTTTTATTTTTATTTTTTTCTTTTTGGTGGTATTTGCTTATAGATTTTTTGATTTCTGTTTTACTATTATTTTCTCTTATAGTTTTTTTTCCTTTTCTTTACTTTATTGTGTTGTATTCTAACGGGATTTATTAAGTTGATTGAATTGAATTCTGCGAACACGTGTCTGATCGCGACGAAGTTTTAGTATATTCTCCACGAAATGATTAAAAAAAAGATTAACTGTTATTCTAATTCAATTGGAAATTAAGCCATAAGTCGCGAAAGGGAGAAAATTACCGCTTTTGATACAGGTATCCTGGTGAGAAGTATGCGCCGTCGCTTGCTGTCATTAAAGCGACAAAATACCGTTTTTTTAATCTTTTGTTACTTATTTTCTCACAAAAACATATCAATTCCATGACCGTACGAATAATTATGTGGCGTGAATTTGAGCTTTTTTTTGGCTTTTTAATACCAAAGAAAAGTTGAAAAAATTAAAATAAACTTTATATTACATATATCTTTAAAAAAGTTTCTTTCAATTCTGTTATGTCTGTGCTAAGTTACAGGTGTTTAAACTTAAAAATTGAAGGAGTACAAATAAATATTTGGTTCACAGTAAATGAGTTATTGATCATCTAATGTGGCTGAAAGAAGATAGCGATACGCGGCTTCGTTGAGAAGAATTCCTGTCGGCTACTAGAATTCTTAATTGTTTTCTTTTTGGAGATATTTTCAACCTAATGAGGTAAGGTAAATAAGACAAATAAAAATGCGAGTACAAAAATAGAGCAAGTGCTAGCTTTAATGCACGCGTGTTTTGTGGCAACTCATCACATAATACGACCAATTGTCCTCTTTTCATTAAACTTTCAATTGCTATCCATTTGAACGAGTCTATAAAGCATCGCCTTCGCCTTTAAATTGTCTAAGGAATGGCTTTCA
Organism: Amiota minor; assembly: GCA_037043295.1. NCBI lineage: Eukaryota > Metazoa > Arthropoda > Insecta > Diptera > Drosophilidae > Amiota > Amiota minor. Next base: position 26,284 of record JBAMAW010000925.1, read on the forward strand.
TATGACACCTTCATGTCTGTCTCTTGCGGAATATTCAATTTTAGACATCACACATTACTGCATTCTAAGGGATCATTGTCAATGCCACTTAAAGCTCATATTACTGATTCCATTTGAGAAATATTTCTCAAAGTGCTACAACTCCTTCGTCCAACACATTGGTTGTATTTGAATCTTCTCCAAATAACTCTCTTAGTTGCTAGTCCCCAGTTCACAACTTCACTTGATAACAACTCGGCTGAGTAATCATCTTCAGATTAAACGAACACTATCTGTATCGGGAGTTAGTACTACTCGCTTCGCAGCTGGTGGCGCTGTAGTAAGGTTGCCAGATGGCAGTATTTTGAAATTATTACGTCCCTTTTGAAAAACCCTTTACTAGCGGGAACTGCCTGGGGTAAGGTGAAAGATGCATGCGCTACCACCTAAAACGAAATTGGACATTTTGTCCTGATTCCTCCGACTAATTTCGCTCCTGTTTATTCTGCTTTCCTTAGTTGTACTCAATGGGGTTACCCGCAATCAATTCTCTCAGCGAAAAACAAAAAAAAAAAAAGTATTAACACTTTGCTAGCGTATTTCTGCTGCTTTGTAATTAGTATTTGGTAGTTTCACAAAAACTTGCAGACTCCAACTACAGCATTCTTATAGCCTTTGTTCTACCCAGACCTATTAGTCGTAACATTAGACATTATGACGGGAATACACACAGCCTTTATAATACCTTTCCCTTTCGTCCATAATTGTATGCCTACCTTTAATTAGAGCTCTCTGCTGTTACAACAACAATGAATGAAGCGTGCATAATCGTTTCTGATATATGTTTGTACAACATTGACATTAGCTAGTTAGCTTTACGACACAATCAATGTAATTGCTATGAAATCATTTTTTTGTTTTAATTTTTTGTATATTATTAAATTAACAGACTCTAACCCAGTTCATAGTAATAAGAATTAATCTAGATATTAGTAAAAAATTGTATACCCTCCAAAATTAAGAATTTTATTATAAAGTTGTGCTATCCAAAGAATTGTTGGCAAGAATAACTTTCATATTGTCCCTATTACCAAGGGTAATATAAAAGAAACTAAGGTACAAATTTATACGGAAGCAAACTACAGTTCTGTAACTAAGTACCTTAGAGAGTCTAAAAGAAACTACTATACATATCAACTAAAAAGTAGTAAAGGGCTGGTTGTTGTAATTAAGGGCATTAAACCCTCTGTGGATTGTAGCGATATTAAGACTGCACTGGAAGAAAAAGGGTTTGAAAAAATTGAGTTGGCCCCAAAGTTGCAGCACTTAAAGAAAAATGAAGTGCATCCCATTTACAACCTTAAATGTTTACTTCACCGTAGGGTAACTGTGGAGGAGCCTCACAAACGAGTAAATCCAGTGCAATGTACAAATTGTCAGGAATTTGGACATACGAAATCTTATTGCACCCTTCGTCCAGTATGCGTAGCTTGTGGAGACTTGCATGAAACCGCAACCTGTAAACTAAGTCGCGATAATCCTGATCGTAAAAAATGCAGTAACTGTGGGGGCAATCATACAGCCAATTATAGAGGTTGTCCTGTATATAAGGAGTTGAAGAACAGGTTGCAGTTACAAAACCGCCCATTTTAGCCGTGAGGCTAATCGTACAGAATCAGCGACGGTTATGTGTCCACCTCCTAATATTCCTTTAACTTCAAAGGTATCGTATGCAGGTGCCCTGCGCTTAGGCGTTCAACAAGAAACTGCGAAAAAAATTGTGAAGCCTAAGGCTCCAATGTCTCAACATAATAAGCCAATCTTACAAACTACCCCAACTCTAAATGCGTGTAATGAGCCAGTGTTGCAACCACTAAGTTCTAGTGAGTCTATGTTGGTGAATTTATTACAGACCTTGAATCAATCAATATTAATGATGCAAAACTCTTTTCAAGAGATGATGAAAATCCAAATGAAAATTTTGGATAAGTTAAATTCCCCATAATGGCTCATTTAAAAATAACTCACTGGAACGCAAATGGCGTTTCACAGCACAAACTAGAGCTGATGAAGTATCTAGAGGACAACAATGTAGATGTGTTGTTAGTCTGTGAGACTCATTTGACTAGCAAAAACAACTTCTTTATACCAGGCTATATAGTTTATACAACAAATCATTCGGATGGAAGGCTCATGGTGGAACATGCATTATTATAAGAAAGCGTATTAAACACCAGACCCTAGAGTCGTACTCATCTAGTTATTTACAAGCTACTTCGGTCAGGTTGCAAATGCGTTATGGTAATCTGACGTTATCTGCTGTATATTGTCCTCCACGATTTGCTATATCTGCGGATATTTTTAAAAATTTCTTTGATAGCCTTGGAGCACGATTTTTGGCGGCCGGTGACTACAATGCTAAACACACTTATTGGGGGTCACGTTTAGTAAATCCAAAAGGCCGGCAACTTTACAGCACTCTTGTAAATTGTCAAAACAAGCTAGACTTCGTTTCTCCGGGTAGGCCTACATACTGGCCGGCGGATCCAAGAAAAACTCCTGATATCATCGACTTCGGTATCACAAAAAATATACCAAGAAACCTCATATCAGCAGTTACTCATGATGAACTCTCTTCCGATCACTCCCCCGTTGATATCGTTTTACTCGATTTTCCAATATTTGAGGATCGCCCTTATAGACTCATATCTAAGAAAACTAATTGGTTGCAATATAAAAAATATATTAGTTCTCATATAGAAATTGCATCTGCGATCAACTCTGAAAGTCTGTTAATGAGTTAAATGCCGTATTGGTAGCTGCAGCTGAGGTATCAACACCTGCGATTGTTGCTCACAACTTCAGCAGAAAATCGTTCTCAAATAGGGAAATTGAAATTGAAATTGAATTGAATTGCTTCTAAACGACGATTGAGAAAAGAATGGCACCAGCACAAATGGCTAAACAAAGGCAAAAAGATGCAACAAAAAAACTAGCCAAAGCACTTTTAAGCGACCAGCTCGAGGCACAAAGGCGCCATATCTATAACCTATCACCCACAAACACTAGATTTTCACTTCGGAAAGCGCAAAAATCGCTACAAACTCCTGTGGAGCTGGATTCACCTATTAGATACAGAAACGGAAGTTGGGCTCGGTCTGATGAAGAGAAGGCTAATGTATTTGCCAACCATCTTAAGCACGTGTTTCAACCTAATCTACCTACAAACAAATTTGTGCTTCCTCACCAGACAATCACAAATTCAGTAAATATGTCTTCATTAAAAACAAGCGCTAGTGAGATTGTATCTATTATAAGGACTCAACTGAAACCCAAAAAATCTGCTGGTTATGTTAGAATTGTGCCAAAAATGATAACTGAACTTCCAAATGCAGCAATAGTTTTTCTCTCGTTTCTTTTCAATGACATCTTTCGAATTGGGTACTTCCCAAAGCAATGGAAGACATCGGTTATTATAATGGTTCCAAAGCTCGGGAAGGATAGGACATGTCCTTCTTCAAATAGGCCTATAAGTCTGCTTCCATGTCTTTCTAAGCTATTTGAGAAGGTCCTTAAAGCCAAACTCAATCACCAGTTACAAGCAAATAGTTCAATCCCAGATCATCAATTTGGTTTTAGAGCAAAACATGGAACGATTGAGCAAGTCAACAGAGTACCTTCGGAAATAAGAACTGCCTTTGAACTGCGAGAATATTGCTCAGCAGTATTCCTTGATGTAGCACAAGCGTTTGATCGAGTATGGCATGAGGGTTTGATTTACAAAATAAATTGTTTACTACCCCAAAATATGCATAGAGTCCTGCAATCCTACATATCAAATCGAATGTTTGTAGTAAGGCAGAAAAATTTCGTTTCAAATGTCTTGGGACCAACTCTATACATGTTATTCACTGCCGACATTCCAACAAGTAGTCAAATTGTTACTTCGACTTTCGCTGATGACACTGCCGTAATCAGTCGCATCCCGTTGCCCAGTTAAAGCTTCCGCAGGCTTGGATGCTCATCTTAAAAGCCTTCAGGAGTGGTTATCCAACTGGAGGATTAAAGTCAATGAGGGGAAATGTAAGCACATTACATTTACATTGAACCGACGGACTTGTCCTCCAGTAACATTAAATGGTGTTACAATTCCTCAAACCCAAGTGGTAACTTATCTTGGCGTTCACCTGGACAGACGGCTTACCTGGCGGAAGCATATAGAATCTAAAAAGATACATATGAAACTAAGGGCTCAAAGTCTTCACTGGCTAATCAATTCTAAATCTGGACTGAGACTTGAGTACAAGGTGATGCTGTATAACTCTATTATTAAACCAATTTGGACTTATGGTTCTGAATTGTGGGGTACCGCGAGCGCGAGTAACATTGAAGTTATACAAAGAGCACAATCCAAGATACTTAGAACAATCACGGGAGCGCCATGGTATATCAGGAATGAAGACATTCACAAGGACCTGGAAGTACCACCTGTCAAAGATGAATGTTCCAAGCGTAAAGCTATTTACATGGATAAACTAGTTCGACGTGTTAATCCTCTAGCCAGAGTCCTTGTCCATACAAGGAACTCATCTCGACTGATCCGTAACGATCGTGCTTTTGATTAATTAGAGGCTCGTAGTGCCAAGTGAACTCCTTCCTCTTCAGTGTAGGAGGGACACATGTGTATTAGTTTTATAAGATTTGTAACCTTATTGTTAGTCCTACGTATTATATAGGAGATTCAGTAAATACTAAATATAAAAAAAAAAAAAAAAAAAAAGTTGTGATACAAGAAAATTGTACAATACTACATCAATGTAATTCCTATGAAATCATGTCGTTTAAAAAAAAAAATTTATTTTTCTAGAGTCGTAGGCCCTATTTTTAATTTTTTTTCTTTAGGAATGGTATTAAATAATATATCTAAACTTTATAAATAAAATTTTTTTATTTTGTTTGTTTTCATTGAATCATATATTCATATTAGTAAAAAATTGTATACTCCCCACAATGAAGAATTTTAATATAAGAAAAGTTGTAATTCAAAAAAATTGTAATAAAAAATCATTTGACAAGTATAAGATAATAGTTTTATCTACTTCAAATTATTATTATTACCATGCCATCTATATGAACCGTAATATTTGAAATTATTTTGTTCGCACTTAAGATCAGCCTCTTTAGGACCTCGTGATCCATATATGTATTGTATAGGCTTTACGCGTTCTCGTTCAATCGTATGCAGTATTGATGTAAATATACGCCATGCCTCACGTAACTCATCGGATCGAACAAAATGCATTTGAGAGCCACAGAAAACATCAAGTATTAGACGTTCATAAGCATCTGGTAGATATGAATCCTTGTAACGATGTTCATACGTGAGATCCAACTCAGTCTCTTCAATGTCGAATGTAATACCTGGACTTTTGGTCATCATTTTGAAGTAGAGAGCTTCACCAGGTTGTACACGTATAACAAGTTCATTACGCTTTGTATTCCCCTCGAAAATATCACCAGGGACATCCTGGTATTGAACGCGCACCTCAGCTTTGCGTTCATTTAAAGCTTTGCCACAGCGCAAAATAAATGGTACACCTTGCCACCGTTCGTTATTGATTTTAAGAACTGCTAAAGCATATGTTGGTGTCGGTGAATCATTCGATACAGTCGGATCATCAAGGTAACCCATACGCGATTCATCGTTTTGTCCATTTGGATTACCTATATATTGACCAAGAACCATATCGTCGAGTTGTAGTGTTTCGATACTTTTTAACACCTTAACTTTCTCATCGCGTATATCATCAGGGTGACAACTAACAGGTTTCTCCATCGCAACTAGGGATAGAATTTGCAATAGATGATTTTGCATAACATCCCGTATAATGCCGAATTCGTCAAAATAACCTCCACGACCTTGAGTACCAAAAGGTTCTTTGAATGTTATTAAAACAGAGGCTATGTTTTCCCGATTCCAAGTCGAACTCAGAATTTTATTACCAAAACGTATTGTCATTAGATTCTGTACCATTTCTTTCCCAAGATAGTGATCTATTCGATACAATTGCTCTTCGTGAAACAGTGAGGCAAGATGACAGCTTAAAGCTTCCGAGGTAACATCGTCACGTCCAAAGGGTTTTTCGACTATCACACGGTTCCAACCGCTACTCAAAAAAAATGTAAAGATAAAAACATTAAACATAATAAATAAGAGAATCGGGCTTGGCTACGAACCGTTCTGACATACAGATTTGTTTAACATTCACTGTCACCTCTTGGAAAACAGACGGCGGTAAAGCTAAATAGAATATGCGATTTGCTCGGTGTTTATTTTCTATCAATTCTAACTGTTGATTAAGCAGTTCGAAACCGACTCGGCCGTCGTAACTGCCCGCCACATATGAGTTCAATTTCCAGAATTCATCATACTTATCCTGTTCGCACGGCTGTACCTATTGAATAAAATAAAGCAATAACACGAAATGTGTCTGTTTTAGAAAAAACTCTCCTTCCCAATTATCTTATTTGAAATTGTGGTTTACTTTCATGTACTGTTTACAGTTTGCCTTTAGTTCTTCCAGTGATAATTTTGAACGCGCATATCCACAAAATTTTGTCGGTTCCGGTAATAAATCATCACGGTAAAGCCACCAAAGTGTTGGATAAATCTTCTTTTTTGCCAAGTCACCCTTTATTTGTTATTGACACATTCAGAAAAGTGATATTTGATTAAATGAGACTATAATATTCAATACTAAGCTTACCGATGCGCCGAATATAATGAAGGTATGTGGTATCTTTCCATCGAAATGTGTTCCCTCACATATCATTGTTGGTGATTTTAGAGATTTAATTATAAGATTTAGTGTTTCGTGATGACTTTCAGTTCCTCGATCTTAATGATATAAAAATCAAACAATTAAAAAAAAGTAAACGTCGATTTAAATGCTAGTTATAAGTCATTTCGCTTTACAGGGTATACAGAAAATTAATTATTTTTAATTATTGAAAAATTTACATTTTAAGTTGAAATTTTTACAGAATGTGTAGGGCATCAGAAACAAATACTAAAACTAAAATATTTTCATAAACTTATAAGGGTCCTCATACAAGTAACATTTTGGTTAGCTATACGATCTAGTAATCCCACAATTTTGACATTTGGTGGCCATGCATCAAAAATTTATACTGTCGAAATTTCAGTCAAATCGGACCATTAGGGGGAGTACCTCACATAAAAAAACCCCACCAATCTGGTACGGAACCCTCCGTGTACGAGTCTGATTAGAGTTATTTAACAAACAAAATTAAAATGTCTGCGTGGTGTAGTGGGTGGAGAGTAGAACTGGAGAACCGAGGGCAATGGGGTTCGAATGCTGTATTGGGTATTTTTATTTTTTTTTATTTTTACTTAATTATCTCTTAATAGAACTCTCATTCTCATGAGGGAAAACATCCTGGGTCCTCACGAGTTTGCATAAACAGCAAATAATGCAATATTTTACTACTCAGTGAGACGTGGATGGGTAACGATCAAGAGTTTCATATTCCGAATTTCTATTGCATTGTAAAGACCAACAAAAGACCAGATGTTCGTGCTGGAGGAGTAGCAATTTATAAAAATCATAGTAATACAATCAGCATTTTTACACCAAGTATGCATATAATTACGGAATCAATAATACGAAGTTCAAGTATTGGCGACATTTGTTCCGCAACATGCAGGATGGAGAACGGTATTCAAATAATAATGGCAGTTATTTATATATTGTCGGCTAGTTCAGTTCAAGACATAACGTTGTTCATCCATACATCACTTTTGGAGTTTAGTGAGGGCTGGTAATGTAAATTTCGCTGAAGAAAAATCAGAACCACTAAAAACTGTTCTTTTCAAAAAATTTAATCTTGCAATGAGCAATAGTCCTTCACAATCCGCAGCAAGATATTACACGACAATTGATGCACTTTTTTTTTTTCCTGATTTTTGAATAACATCGAGTCAAAAACATTCATTACTTACATTAGTTACCATAAACCAATCGTGTCTATAATGCAATACGGTACATAAAATTTAAAATAACACATATTTGTTTTTGTTACATTTTTGTTTTGTTACAATATATTATTGTACATTATTGTATTTATTATTTTAAGAAATTATATACGTAAGTTTGTAATGAATAATAAATAAAATAATAATAATAATGAATCAAAAAAGAAAATCCAAACATAAACTTTTAAATTTTGAACTTACACATTCACCTTAACTTAAAGGTACTACCTGGCTTGTCTAACATGCGTATATGGCAAAAAATTGTCGTCTGTCAACAACCGCACAGTTCAACGCTACAGAAACAATGAGAAAATGAATGTCGGTCTCACATAGTTGGATGCTTGATACAACATACATATACGCATGTTGGACAAGCAATGTAGTACCTTGTTCATGTGCCTTTATGATCCATTTGTTATACTGCTCTACGTCATGATTTCCAAACTACAGTCTAATGCTATTAGGACACTGCACGTACGCTTATTTCATCTCGCTCGCAAGTCAAAGAGTTTCAATCACATGTTATTTCTTATTGTTTCGTATTGATTCTTATCTCTCTCTCTCTCTCTCCCACACATCATCACAAGCAAACGATACTTGGCAATACACATACTCACACATTCACCTTAACTAGTTTTGCTTTCACTATTTCATTATTCTCTCTTCCTCCCCTTGCAATTTTTAGATTTATAAAACTTTATTCTTAAACTTTAATAATTATAAGGTGCGTTGCAAAATTATAGAACCACCTAAAAATTTTTGATTTCTTAAAAACGAAAGTCTGTAGGGTATCACAATTTTCTATGAAAATGTGTGGAAGGCAAAATAACAAACTTATAACGGTATTTGGTAAAAATTGTTAGTGTAAAGTTTTAAGCAAATAAAAAAAAATAGCTTGTTTTACTGTTGCATTTCTATAGAACCATTTGCGTTTTATTTGTTTGCGGACTATTTTAATAAGTGATTATCAGCTGTTTGATCAAGTAAAGTAAAAAAATTGTGAAATTTAATTATTCTGCGTAGAAAAAGATTAACAGATATTGAGAAAGGAACAATATTGGCTTTTAGAGAGCAGAATATGGGATTTTTGGGAGTTGCTAGGAAAATTGATCGAAGTCATCACGTAATTCTGGAATTTTTAAAAGATCCGGTGGCCTACAGGCTAAGAAATTCTGGGGTAAGAAAAAAAAAACTAGACCATCGCCAAAAACGTAAAATTTTGAGGGCTGCGAGTAACTCAACCAAAAGTTTGGTTAAGAAATCAAATATTTTTAGGTGGTTCTATAATTTTGCAACGCACCTTATTAGCACAAGATGAGTTTTGTTCTTTTATTTTATTTATATAATGCTAACTTAAAGTTAAAACTAGAAGTTAACAGAAAATTAGCCATGGCTGCCAGGGCCTTCAGCTAAAAGAGTTTTGTTCTATTGTCTTGTATTTGCTGTAGTTACAAAATTTAAGTTGTTTTAAGTCATCGGCCAAGCCGGCTCTTTATACACTATGCTATCAAGGTTTTTATGTTCGTAGCAGGAAAGTGCATACTTAGAGTGTTTCACTCTCATTTTATGTGATTCGATTTTCCGATTTAGTAATTATTGTTCATTTATTATTAAGCTTTAATAAGTTTATATTATACTAAAATGAGTTTTGTTGTAAAGCTACTTATTTGTTGTAGTTACAAAGCGTTATAAAACAAGAAAGAACGTTATCTTCGAATATGCCGAAGATGAAATACTCTTCACGGGACGCATTAAATGTTTCATTGTAGTATTCAAATGGGTGGTTTATATGGGAGGTACCCCCCGTAGTGGTCCGATTCGGCTGGTTCTGACAATTGCCCTCGGCCTGTCTTGGAAACTGATAGTGTCAGTTCGATAGGACAAGAAACAAAAAAGTTTTTCTAATAAGAACATGAATTCAAATGGGTGGTTTGTATGGGAGGTACCCCCCTAGTGGTCCGATTCGGGTGGTTCCGACAAATGTCCTGCGCATGTATTGGAAACTGATAGTGTCGCAAGTTTCAGTTTGATAAGACAAAAAATAAAAAAGTTTTTCTAATAGGAACATGAATTCAAATGGGTGGGCTTGTATGGGAGGTACCCCTCCTAGTGGTCCGATTCGAGTGGTTCCGACAAATGTCCTGCGCATGTATTGGAAACTGATAGTGTCCAAGTTTCAGTTTGATAGGACAAAAAATAAAAAATGTTTTTCTTATAAGAACATGAATTCAAATTGGCGGTTTGTATGGTAGGTACCCCCCCTAGTGGTCCGATTCGGGTAGTTCCGACAAATGTCTTGCGTATGGTAAAGAAAAAGGTTCGTGCAAAATTTCAGACTAGTTTGCATGCTTACATACGGACAGACGGACATGGCTTAATCAATTCGTCTAATCGAGCTGATCAAGAATATATATACTCTATGTTTTTTTTTTTTTGTCTCCTTCTGCCTGTTACAAACTGCATGACTCTTCCGTGAAGAGTACAAATATAACGGTTTATTTCCATCGATCAATTTTTTTTCATATAGATAGCTAAATAGTCATTGAACATACATTCAAGAAAAAACCGTTACTTCTGACAAGTTGCAGGGTGTCATATTAAAGTGGCGCGGATTGTATATTATACATTATACATATTTTTGGTGGTACAGATAAGTGTTTTTGAGAAATGATATTGTTTGCTTTATGTTGCTAAAAGATGTAATTTCTTGTAGTGATAAATATTTAAGGAATTGGGATCTGTGTTGTTGGAGTAAAGGACAATTTAAAAGTATATGTGTTATGGTTAGGATTGTATTGTAGTTTGTAGGCCATGCTAATCTTCACTGTATCGTTCCAACTTTAGTATATGTTCTTAATTTCCACATATATTCTATTCCTTATCGTGAAATTAATTTATTTAATTAAATGAAAAATACCATCCTGAATCCTCAGCACACACGTTACAACAATTACAAGTGTCTGAATATGATGTTCTACACCCCTCTTAGGTGGCAGAGGTAGACCTAAGAACAATGTCTTTTTCACTTTAACTTTCTCCATTTCCCTCACTCAACTCCGTTGAAACTCTCACATCTGGTAATAATCGCCAATTCTCATGCGCATACTTATATATTGTGTTACTTGTTAACGCTTTTAACAAAGATCGATCCCCATCTAGTAAATCTATAACCCTTAAATTTAAGATCCAATTTTGTTTGATGCCGTTATTCACTTTTCAGGATATGATCTCCAAACCCGTGTTTCACAATTTTTTATTATTCTTATCTACTTTAATTTTATCGTACTTGGCTTTCTTGTCCATTATTGCCTTTTGCTTATGCCCTCGCTTGTCCACAATCAATTTTATTTTCTTCATTTATAGGTAGTGGAATCAATGGTCTAGCCTCTTTTCCTATTAACAGTTCTAAAGGACTGAATTTAGTCACTCGATTCGTCGTGCAATTCATAGCTAACTGTACCTCACTTAGTGCATCTTGTCAGGAACGTTCACTAGTCTCTGCCGCGTCAACATACTCTTCAATGTGCCCATGACAAGTTCTACTTCACAGTTCTCTCGACTGGCACCTGTAGTAATTAAGTGTAAACCTTTTTTTTTTATTTGCTGAACACAATTCACGGAATTCATTACTTGAAAAACTTTTGCCCTGATATGCAATGTAATTCACCGTGTCCAAATTCACAGTATGAAATAGATAGGCAAATTTGGTGAATGCATCAATTTGCACTACCTTTTATTCTTTTTGATCATTTTTTCCACTGAGTTTGCCACTAATAAATAAATAAAATGTATGCCAATGGTATATCGACTTTGGGATGCAACTCCATTTGCATTTTGCCTGATAGAGATTTAAACAATTTACATGTTATGTAATTCTCTAGAAAATTTCGCACATACATGTGCATGTCTGCTTTCAAATTAATATTGCTCATACACTTTGTCTAAAGTCTTTTGCCAACCTAGATGCATTATTGCCTCAAGCACATTTTTCACAGACTTGAAATTACAGCAAATTTTACCATTTCTCTGAATTTTTCGGTGCAACATTCCACCCCTTAATTTATATCTCCTCCTGCGTTTCCCCGTTACTCAAATGGATTATGATTTCGTTAGACATGAATCACGTTGTGCTCATCCACTAGCCAATTGTCTGTAACCTCAGCTAAATCTATAAGTACTTCGGCTATTTTACTTAAACGCTCAGATTCTAGTAAATTGGATTTCTAGATAGGAAATTTACATGCGCCATGCGATTTCCACATCGGTACTCTATAGAGAAATCAAATCTCTGCAAATATGACCACCAACAGTGCACTCTTGGAGTTAGATCGAATTTGGTGTGACTTGCTTTCAATCTATCCTGTGCATAACTTTAGCGTCATAGCTATTTGCGCTTGCATCAGTGTATTGTTCAATGAAATATAATGGATTAAAGATAATCCATAATGAGTCATTAATCACCAATGAAATAATCTTCTGACGTTTTTGTTCATGCTCCTCTTTCCAAACAAAGCTATTACTATTAGAGGTCAGCCTATATAATGGTTTCATCTAGGGTTGTAACGGGACTTCGCATCCGGAATCGCGGAACATCCGGAAGAAAACATACCTCCGACTCCGCATGATTTTAACGGAGTTTTAGCGGAGGTGTATTTTAAAACCCTGCACGAATACGGTCAAACGGGTAAAGAATATATTCACTCTGAAACGACGAGTATTAGTACAGTGAAGTATTAGGTATGACGAGTAACATTGTAGTGAATTACGGGCATGACGAATAATAGTGTAGTGAAGTATGGGTATAACGAGTAATAGTGCAGTGTTTGAGCAAGTAATAAATAGTATAGTGAAGTATGTATGTATAAGTCCATGAGCGCTGGCATCCCAAGAGTCGTGGGTTCGATTCCCGCTCAAGGCAAGTCTGGCCCTGCACTTTTCTAATTTTCCTTCTTTCCTTCTTAACCTTCCCCTGAGCTGAAGGCCTCTATCGCTATTGCTCCTATTAAATACTAGGTCATAATTTGTAATTATAATCTTAGTTCTAATAAATAAATAAAATAAAAAGTCCATGAGCAGGCAGTAGTGCTGCGATGAAGTACAGTCGAATTCGGTTAGCAGCAACCAATTTTCTGCAGAATTTTTTGTGCAGCTAAGTGCAATGTGCAGCTAAGCGAAGAGATTTTAAAACTGGTATATAATGAGTGAAAATTCAAATTAATTAAAGTTTTATGAAAGGATATATGATTAAATTTGAACATTAAGCATTGCAATACTCAGTATTTTTGACTGTTTCTTATTTTTAAAAGTAAATTGATGCAGTCTCGTTTCTAATTCCTGGATAGAATTATAATCTTCTTGTAAGTCATGTGCTGTGGCAAATACTCCCAAAGTGCGTAGAGCACAAAATACTTCCTTTGTCGAAGGAACTTTTTCGACTTATTTTGCATTCTCGATTTGGCAGTCCTCTGCATTACTATCTGAGCCACTGCTGTCATCCTCACAGTTGTCTTGATTAACGAGTTCAATTATTTCATTGTCACCAATTCTCCATAGCATTGGACGTCGCTATCGCAATGTACATACTCATTGCTGATATTAATTGGTAAGTCTGCCACTGTTTCAGATTTTACAGCTGATGTTTCCTAAGTCTTTATCTTTGCTTAACAATATTTCATTCCATACCACCTCAGTCATCCATGCTTTTTTATTAGCAAAGTAGGGCAATGAAATAGCTGATTTTTGAAAGCATCGTGGTTTTTTTGCGTGTCCAATGACAAATACTTTATTGTAAGTGCCTGTTCCAAACACAAAGATGAACTCTTGATAATAAATATTACTGTTTTCAAGCTTACCGGTAGCATTGCATACTAAAAGCAGAGTAACTCTGACTTTCTGTGACTTTCTTCCTCTCTCAGCATGCCGATCACCGGTAAAAAATGTGGTGTTTTGGCATTGCTTAATAATATAAAGCCGTTTCATCAGCATTAAAAATATCGTTTGGATCGAAATTTTTTATTAAGCCAGGCATTACCGAAGTCTCATAGTGGCTTAAAATCATCACCCAAATTGTTTGCGAACTCTTCCGCTTTTTCCAGAAGCACACGCGAAGAAATGATTGCATATTTTTTACTGACCTGTGTAAACCATACATACAATGCAGATTCCACTTTGTCGTGTTCGCCTTTTCTTTGGCGCTTTACTTCAAGACTACTGGTTGTTGCTACTTGTCGCAACTCATTTTCATTTTTGCAAATACGGCCTATCGTGGAAAGGTTACATTTGTATTTTTCAGCTAAAGCTTTTCTGCTCTGACCATTGTGCACTGACTCTATAATTTTTAACTTATCTTTAATACTTAGGCATGCTAATCTTTTACCTTTGCCCATTTTTTTTTTTTATTATAATTTTCTTTTGTTTCATTCACAAACAAAGTACGAAATATGCACTCAATTAGGAATACCAACAAGGAAAAAATCAAAAACCCTGCAGATAGCGCTTTGTGCAGCAAAATCACATGATCGTAAGCAAATTCTTTTTTTTTTTTTTTCAACAAAAGGTGACGCTAAGCGAAAAGTGCACTTAAACAAAATGCACTTAAAGCTAATAAAAAACAAGAAAATCTGTAATTCACTTCAGTATTTTGTCTGTTTTATGCATTTAAACGAAATATGCAGGTAAGTGTGGTTGCTGCTAACCGAATAAATGAATGAATAAAATGAATCTTGATAATTTTGAGTAATGGGTATGAAAAGTGTTGAGTGCGCACTATATGTACCATAAATAAAAACGTTGTTGGTGTCGCGTCGAAATGAACACAGTATACTGGACAAGCGGGGGTAAAAAGAGCAGTCGCATAGCACAAAAATATTTCGAAAAATAACAAAACAACAACAAAAAAAAAAAAGTACTTTACATCTTCATTCTTGTACTTCATTCTTTCAACCCTCTCCCTCTCTCTTTGTCTATCACTTTCTTAATGCATAGTTACCTTTGTTTCTTTTGCTTGGTTTGGTTTTGTTTTTACATGTGTAAGATCACTTCGTTGCTTTGATTATAATCAGTACTACATCGGAACAACCCAGTAGTATGCTCGGTGGCAATTGTCCCCTTTTCGCTAGTTATTCTCTAGTTGCCCCTTTTCTTATCCTCTTGGGACTAGCCATGAGGCATGAGCATGAGGGTGCGGCAAAATTTTATTGTCTTGCTTTTAACAAAATTGGAAATTGGTTTTCATTGACATTCCACCATTGCAATACATTGGAATGTGAGCTAAAACCAATATTCAGATTTTTGTATTCCTGAATCTCATCAGCAATTTTGTTGTCTACATTACCATTTTGGGAAGGTCGGACGTAGTCACCATAAGTAATGTCTACAATTTGGAACATGGTCTAGATATTGATTGGACAAACCTAAGAGTGTCAATGTTATGATGATGTGAATGTGCTCCCATCAATGATATATAAGTTAGAGGATTATTTTTTAAAATGGAGTATGGAAGTTAACCTAATGAAGTCAGAAATAATAGTGTTCAGAAAGGGAGGTCGACTTTCGGCCCAAGAAATGTGGTCTTACAAGCAAGAACGAGTGCAGATAACATCAGAGTACTGTTACCTTGGTATAATTCTCACACCAAAGATGTCTTTCACCAAACACATCAACAATCGGCTATATATACAAAATAGTAACGGCTAAAAGCCATGCTGTAAAATCACCTCTCGTGATTCTTTTTTTTTTTTTTTAGATGTATAAATTAAGTATATTTTATCTGTACAATGTATATAAGAAAAAATTAATAAAGGGTAGTAGTATACTGCTACTATTACTACTAATGTCTACTTCTGCCGATGACAGTGACAGTGTTAGTGTTAACATATTCTGATTTTCTGTAGCGTTATCTTCAACGAAACCTTTAATTACTTCACGACAATCTGCATTTCGTCTTTTTCATTTTCCGAGAACTGCGAGGGATTATTTGTTGGCGGAAATAGAAATAAGGCGATGTTATGAAATTTTGTAAATTTTGCCATAACGATGGAATTCAAATGATGTAGCAACATGCTTTTACTTTTTTACAATTTCAACATCATTTTCATCTACGATACACTCTTTTCTCAAGCGTACAGTAATTATTGCCTTCTAGTATTTTTGAAACTGTTTGGAACAGTGCCAGGAGGTATACAATTGAGCTCAAATTGCTCAAGCTCATTTCCTGCATCCTATTTATCTCCTTCGTCCCGTATACTGCGTTCATTATTGTTTCAATACACTACGTCTCTGAAGCATCATCACATTTTGATTTCCGTCACATTTCAGTTTCATAATTTTTGGATTTACTCCCCTTCGCTAAAGAAGTTTCACTTCAAAAACTTTTTTGTTTTTTGTCATATCGAACTGAAACTTGAACACTATCAGTTTAAAATACCAGCCGAATCGGACGACTAGGGGTGGTACCTCCCATACAAACTACCTGTTTTGTTGCGAATAAAGCTTACATACTACAATGAAACATTCAATGAGTACTTCATCTTCGGCATAATCGCAGATAACGTTCCTTCTAGTTTTCTTTTAAAACAATAATAATTTAAAAACATGGACAACATTTTAACATTTATAAACTTGCTTTATTGCTCCATAAGACCGTAATTTATATATGTATTTTTCATTTGAGTGGAGGAACATCACTTTATTAACCATGTTCTCTTTTGAAGCAATTTAACAGCGGTTCTCCGAAATTAAGTTTTACATGACGGTGTCGCTAAAATTTCACAACTTGTTTTGAAAAGAAATTGATTACTACAACTGCATTATTGCAATATATTGAATTCTTTACTAACACAAAACAATTTTATATAAATTTCATAATTAAAATCAATTCAGTCTAACAATAACACTTACATTTTCTCATTGCAATTACAATTTTTTTATTTCCCTTTATTCTCCTATTTTGTGTGAAGTCTGTTCGATTTTAGGGCATACATTGTTTCAATTTGGACATTTCGAGTACACGAAAAAAATGGATCTAGTTCTCGTTTCACAGACTTCGGATATTTTTCGTTTGCATATAAAAGAAAGTAATACTTTACTGTGTACCTCATTAGTTGCACATTGTATGTTGAGTATAGATTACAAAAATTTAGAGTACTAGTGTATGGAAGCCGAATAGGCAAAAGAAGACAAAGGTAAACATCAGCAGAGCTGATTGCAGTGTATATTCAGAGGTTATACAAAATAAGTAGACTCTATGTTAATAAGTTCATCTGAATAAGAATAATCATTCGCAACCACAATCGCACAAAAATTGTTCGAAATTGTTGTTTGGAAACCGAATTTTTTTCTTTGTTAACCCACCGCCGCCCCCGTTAACTTCCGCTTCCGCTCAAACTCTGGACTTCCGGAAGTGTATGTCCAATAGGAAACTCGGTCAAACGGTAAGCGATGGTAAACTTGGAGATTATCATTGGTCAATTACCTAATTTCGAATATCTGCATTGTGTCTTTAACTTTAGCTACAACTACATAAAAAATATGATGTTATATCCATTATGTACGCTCAAAAATTTTAGGTTATAGCCCGTTCAGACAGAGAGAAACTTTGAGTTTTGAGAAACTCGGGCGATGCTCGAGTTCAAATCTACAACAACCACAAAAAAAAAAAATTGATGAAATTATTAATTGTTGTTGTTGTCACTTTACGCAGTGTTTGGAAATTTCTGGTAATTTTCGACTAAATGCCTCATAGACTCTGGGAGCCCAATCAGGTTCATAAAAATATCCTGCTTGGAACACAATCTGGAAAATTTTAATTTTGATTTTGTAAAACATATTTTGGTTTAAATGACAAATTGTCTTCAAACATTGTAACAAACTCATTCAAAAACTAACAGCCATATTTAACAAATTTAATAGTACAGCGGAACGGCTAAAAATTCCCATGACAAAGGGTGAAATGAAACTGAATCTTGACAGTTCCAAACCCTTCCACTACAAGCTACAAGTACAAAAAATGTTAGATGAATACACAGAAAAATGTGTTATTGGAAGTACAAATTAGTTCGGTCCGTTTTCAAAAGATGGCTCCACCTGCAAGTTGTAGCCGTTTTTTGAAGCGA